>CBXJ02000360.1:0-30943 GCA_000612645.2 Trichuris muris | reverse complement strand
ATCCCTCCAAGTCTCACTCACATCGACACCATTATCCCGGTTGAAGGTGTTGTTGTTCCGTATGAATAAAGATTCTTTAATCTTCCGTCTTAAGATTTTTGATTCGATGCAAACGCATAGAGAGTGTAACGAACCAGCGCATTGGGATGCGTGTTCCACGACTGCTGACGTTTTCTTCACTTGTTCCATAATTGATCGAGGATCGAGTGTTTGTTACCTTCCTCTCCCTGGATTGCTCACATTCCCATTTAATCTAGCCTTAGCATTGTTGTAACGAGTTATGCCGGCTAGATGCTCCTTGAACATGTGAGTGACATTGTTCCCGGTTTCTCCTATGTACAACCCCGAACAATCACATTGGATTGCATATACCATGCCGTGTCTTTCTGTTATCGGAATGTTGACTTTATCTTTGCGTAAAAGGATCCTCAAATTCGGTGAGCTCGTAAAATAAACATTGAAGCCTAGTGCCTTTGCAAGTCGTTTGATTCTTTCGCCTAGGCCTCGGTAGTAGGGGATGGTCACAGTGACATCTGTTGGCAACTTTGCCTCATGATTTTGAGGTCGGTTCAAACGTTCCTCCATTACCGAAAGTACAAACTTCTTAGGGTTACCATTTTTGAGAATGGTATCTCTTATGTATGCCAATTCCGGTTCTAAGAATTCGTCGTCACAAATGTTCAGAGCTCTGTCTACCATTCCGTTAATTATTCCTCTAAATACGGAATGAGGGTGGTGCGACGAGAAATGTAGATACATGTTTGAGTGCGTAGCCTTTCGGTAAACCGTCAGTTTTACGTGGTCATCATGTCTTATTACGAACGCGTCCAAACGCGGAAGAATTCCGTTCTTCTCTTTTTCCATCGCAAATATTAATTGTCCTGGGAACAGGCTATTGAGATAAGCCTGAAATTTTTCCTCCTCCCCTTGTTTTATGATAGTGAAAATACCATCCACATATCGTTTGAAAAACCCCGGTTTGACAACAGTGTCACCATCCGAGAAGGCCAACTCCTCTAGACCTTCCATGAATATTTCAGCTATGGCAGGAGAGAGACTGCTTCCCATCGGAGCACCGTATTGTTGCTGGAAATAATTCTTCTGGAAATGGAAGTAATTAGCTTCAAACATGCAGAAGACTGTCAATCTTCTGATGTGGTGTGGGTTTAGATTGGTCCTATTCTTAAGGTCTTCATCCATACTTAGCAGGTGTTCGAGTCTTGACAAGGTATATTCCAACGGAATACTTGTAAACAGCTTCTTAAAGTCATAGCTAACCCGAATGTCAGTGCTTGAGACACAAAAATTCCGTAGCTGATTACAAAAAACCCTGCTATTCAACACGTGTGAATCCCTCCTACCAATCAAAGGACGTAAGATTTTCTTCAGATAGGTGCATAACTTGGACGTAACGCTGTTTACAGTCGATATCACCGGTATGAAAGGAGTGTCAGGTTTATGAATTTTTGGCAAACCATAGAGCACCGGGGCACGGCAATTGCTGGTGAAATGTAAGTGTTTTGCAATTCTCTCTAGTTCAATATCACCAGTTTCAAAGTTTATGACGAAAAAGTCGTACTAGCTAAAGGCTTAAACTTTGATAAATAACGATCCATGAGGTAGGCGCTGCTTTCCACCTCGTCCAGCTTTCTTCAATTGCTTCGCATTGCGCGTAAACCGTTTATGTGTGACTATCATAAATGCAGCAGTTCACTATCCTGCGCTTGCATGTTCTTCAATTATTGGTAGGCGCGCCGTTTGTTCATTATAGGCCAGATGAAGTTAGTGTCAACGGCATACGTAAGGTTTTCTTTGTGCTTGAGTAAGTGTGTATTTATGAACGGCTGCGTTAGTTCTCATGATTACCCTGTACTTACGGAATGTTTTCAGCCCGTCAACACCAAAAAGCAAACTTATGCACACCTCGGTAGTATGGGATGGTCACAGTGCTTATTATGTTTAGCCAACGTTGCTAATACTACTTGAGTTAAGTTGAGCATATTTTCCAGTAATGATTTTTTGATCACTGAGCTGATTAGGCGGTTCATCTCACCTACAGATTTACGCCAAGAACGGATCAGGCAAATTTGAAAAGCTACGCGTTGTTGCGCTTGCTTGTGATTGTTGGCATACGCACTTTTAACGACGAGACAAGGACATATCGCAAAGCGAAACTATATTCACTGTTCAAGGAAATCTGAAGCTCAAAGGCACGGTAACACTCAGAACGTCGCACCATCGTTACAAACGTATAAGCAACAGACAACTGGCGAGAATAGAATTGCCCATTTGGAAATAAACGAAAGCTACGCTCATTAACGGGTAGTCGTATTTCTGAGATTATTGACAGCTTATAATCGTGACAAACAAATTACCATCACAGTCATGGGCAAAGATCGCATCCCACATCTCACAGTGTTTCACACGGGCGCTGTTCGGCCTTTCTTCAATTGGAAGCACGCTTTGCGTTTCTACAGTCAACAATGCCGAGAATAGAACCATCGTATGCAGGCATAACCGTCTCGTGCATAGTTCGGAAAGCCAGCACTTGTAAACGATGGCATTAGAGGTAGCCCTGTACGACGTTCAGGTCAAAGTGCCATTGGTAGTTGACCAGCGATTTCACGTGGTGATCATTTGTACTCCTTCACGTGCGGTTCATGCTCAGCAATCTATAAATAAAATGGTTAGGCTTGTTTCTGCGAATCAATTGCTTTACGGTTTGACCCCGTTCAGTAAAAACTTTTATTCTTTCTTCTGCAGAGCTTCGGGCCGTGCTCTTCAACCCGACATCAGTGCAATAAATATTTTCGTCGACTGCTCAGTCAGCCAACGGTTCAGCAAGCCCTTCCGTTCGACTCTCCGGGCTTGCAGGGTCAATACCGCAGACATCAAGACCAATTTTTAGCAAATATTTTTAATTTTGCCGCAAAACCGAAACTGGGGCTTTACTCTGTTAGAAGAGGGCTCTCATAACTACAAATTACGGAATATTTCAACCCGTTGGTGAAAGAAGCAACGTTTAATTGCGAAGCTTTCGGGAACGAACCTTTCCGGTCCTCAGTGCAAGGCGACTGGAACTGGTATCTTGTATTGGATCTAATGTGCTTCAAGATTGCCGCTTACAAGCTCAACGCCTGAAAAGGAAGTTTGAGTCTTTCCTCTCAAGAAATTGGACTTTCAACAAATCTGGGACCTCAAGTGACCAAGAATTGGACAAGGCAGTGGTTAACCTAAGTTCCTTCCCTTTACGCATTAACCAAAAACGGGTACTGGGGAAAGGGTTGAATTTCGTCCCCACCCCTGTGGCTTCTCCGTTGCTTGACCTTATCGCTTGGTGAGGAAGACAGTCTATCATCAATCAACCATGACCAAGCTACCCGAATCAAATGTGCCGTTTCCAAGACGTTTTGCGCTGAGGACCGGAAGGTTCGTTCCCGAAAGCCTCACAATAAAACATTGCTTCTTTCATCAACGGGTTGAAATATTCCGTAAGTAATTTGTAGTTATGAGAACTAATACGCCCATTCATAGAAACAACATCTTCAATGCAATTAGAAGAGGGCTATAATAAATATGCAGTTAAAATGCGAGACTAAGGAAGAAAAAGGGACAGATCGCAGGACAGGCTAGGTCTGGTCACATCTGAGAGGGATCGTAAAGAATAGTATGCAGGTACTTGTCAGATAAAGTAGGTTAAACATTGCAGGACATACAGCGGGCTCGTTTGAACTTTTTCGGTGTGAGGCACTATCTACACTGCGTCAGTGAAATTGTTCTGCTTTCTGAGGATAGTTGCCATGTAAATAAAAATTTAAAACGAGCTGGGCGTAAGAATGTAAAATAAAAATCCAGTTGAAGTTGTGAATGCAAATTAAATGACCTCCTGCGGTACTATGAGGTGCGCAAGCCTTGCGCATCGCAATTCCTGCATTAATATTCCGGTTTTAGTCTTCCTAATATTATTACTTGCGCGTCTAGGCGCTTGCAATATGCGGATGCTGGTATACTTGCCATTGGATGAGCAGCACTACGAATGTTGCCATCGAAGTGCATTATCCTGCAATATACGTACATTTGGCGCGTAAGCAGTCCAAATTTTTACATCGCAGTGTTCAAATGCCGATTCGGTTCATGTTGCAATCAATCGCATGTGGTTTATTGCGGTGAACTTTATCGTAAAATGCTATGCCTCGAGAATGCTGAAGTACGGCACTATGACCGATTATTATTACTATGCATGCTGCTCTTTCAGTATAAAGCGTGGTAATGTACCCTTTATCTCAGAACTTTCTGTTTGGTTTCATCGACGTCTCCAAGAAGGCAATCGACCATTCTGACCAGGCTGTTCTTTTAATTAGCCTTCTGCTAAGTGAGCAGCTACTCCCATGTGAACTGTTCGCACGGATCCACTTCAAGTCGCTGCTTCAGCTGTCGCATTTGTACTTCGCTACAAGCTTGGCTGGTATACACAAAATGGATCGAACTACCTTACGTTCGAAAGTTTTACTTCCTCTATTTTTGCAGTCGTTTTGAAGTGCGCGATAACTAGCGTTACCGTTTTTTCAGCTTATACCTTGGCCTGGGTCTTGGTAAATTAGTGATGATTTGTTGGGATAAAATTTGAAAGAGCATTAGCAGTATAAGTGGTTACCATTAAAATGCAAGGCTGCAAGTGTAACATATCCTATTGTCTAAACCTACCATGCAAAAGCAGTACGTCTGAAATAAAGTAGTCTCATGAAATGCTGACATTGGTTTGTTCAAACCCCTAAAAAGGTGAACATCGTATTCACGCTCTTTTCGGGCGTAGAAATTTTTGGGCTGAGTGACTCGTTCGCTCTGAAGATTTATGATTTAGGGGTAAACAACTAGATCATGCAGGAATGTTATGAGCGACAGATTTGCTTTTCGATCTGTCACCTGCAAATATAATGCCTTGCTAAGTTTCTTTTGTAGCGGTTGCGCGTTGGTTCAATTTGTGACGGTGCAAATACGCGTACATCACAGAATTGGTTTTCGCTTGCATGAGTGAGGAGCCTGTTTTGAGTTATAATACATTTTCCACGATGTAATAAGCTTTATTTGCCGGTGCAGCTATCGATAATTGTCTTGCTGCGGTGCATGGGAATCAGGGAGAAAATTAAGCGCTTAGTAAAATAGGTAAGGCTCATTAAAAGTAGGATTTATGCAAAAATGTATATGGTGAAAGTCAGCAAAGGTTACTCAGATCTTTTTGGATAGTTCACTCAATTTATGCATGATACTGATAGCGCATATAAGATCATCACGCCTAGGAGAAAATGAAGCTGATGTCATTCACGAAATAAATGTAGTTCCATCGCCTCACTTGTAGAAGAAACGGTGGCTTGCGAAGAGCAGCAGTCTTCATCAATGACAGCTCTAAATCAATTTACAGCTCACTGGCTCTACAATGACGTAGAACGATTTAAAGTAACAGCACGTAGATCTTAAACATCATTGAAGACGTACTGTTGAGGAGCAGATGAATATTTTACGTCAATCAGAAATTGAACAAATAAGCGGAGCTCAGCAAAAGCAGTTCAGGGCCGTTAAATCCACGCACAGGTAGTCCTCGCTTAACGTCGTATATGCGTTCCTGGAGATGCGACGTATAACGAAACCACTTTTACCATTACACAAATGATACGCGTGGGAGTTACGTTGCGCCTGTTTATTTATAGTCAAAAAACATTAGCACGTATCGTCACAGTTCCCCATTCCATCGTAAAACTTTTATTAAACTCTCATAAAATGCCAGAGCTTTCGGAGCTCCCCACGGTCCGTCTTCAGCGCTTAATGGTCACCACGCAGTCAGTCTTTGGTTCAGCAAGCTACTCTGCTCAACCAACCAGACGAGCGACATTAGCTATCAGGTCGAACCTTGACCCGTCCATCATTTGAAGCCCATCCGGTCAGTCATGCAGAAGAGCGAGCATCCCCTCTGACCGACCGCGACGGTGACCAACCGAGAAATGACGAAGGCAGTAGCGAATCCGTTGATCGTCGACGTTTCCTCTTTTTCAAACCCGGCGGAGTCTAAAGTACTCATGCAAGATGTTTTCCAACTCCAAACCATCTTCCAATCCTGCGCATTCTTCTGCCATGGTCTTCTCTGGTGGCCCTGTGGCTGCGGGTGACCATTAAGCGCTGAAGACGGACCGCGGGGAGGTCCGAAAGCTCCGTCATTTCATGAGAGTTCACGATGGAACGGGGAACTGTGACGATACCTACTAATGAAAATTGTACCCCGTTACGAAATAAGATTTATTTTGAACAAGTCAAAAAACATTACCTAACCATTGAAGTGTGACGCATTAAGCATTTAATTAAAATCACTGAAACAAGTACGTTTGATAAACACTTTTAAGATACTCCCATATGAATTGGTAATTGTTTTGTCAAGTTTTGGTGAATACGTTCGCTGATTTGCTGGGACGTTCAAAAAAACCGTCCAACGTTTATTGCTACGTACGTTTTTCTTCTGTTCGTATAATTCCCTGCAGCATTTGTATCCGCGCATTATTATTCTGTTTGCTTAAAAGCCTCTCCATTTCTTCCATTGTCTAACTTCTGTTACGAGTTAAGGTGTTCGCTTGAGCAGACTTTATGGATTGGGCGTGAGCTTCAATCTTCTCAGCATTGCTACAAATCGTTCGTACAGTAGTAGCTAGCTGTAAACCAAGAGCTTTTGGAAGATGTGACTTCCTACAGTCTCGTGTAACCTCATGCTTTCTTTCTTCTTCACGTGCAGCCTGTATATGGAGAGAAAAGTTTAATTGGGCACTTACCCAAACGACGTATCTTTTGGGAGAACCGACTCCCGTCCTCAGCGTCAAATATGATCAGTCAAACGCGAAGTAACACTCTTATAAATGGGTGGAGACGGATAAACATAGGTTGGAAAACACTGGCAAAGTTTTCCAACCTATGATTAGGTTCTTTAGGTAGCGAGAGATATGGGATGTGACTCCTTTAATCGTGGAAACTACAGACCTCATTGGGATGCCTGGTTTGTATATTTTTGGAAGACCGCACATTTCCGGGTATTTGAAGTTCGAGGGAAACTTCAGCGGATTTATCATCTTCTCGAGTACAGCCTCCTTGTAGTGTTAGGTCAGATAGATCAAGCCGAGTGATTTCCTTCTGTCGTCAGAGGGGTCTTTTTGAACGGATGTATACACGTCGCTGGACAAAGCATATTCCATCTTGCTGATGTAATCTGCTTTGTCAAGAATCACTACTTTATTTCCTTTGACCGCTTTGGTGATGACTTTATTTCTCCCCTTCTTTAGGTTTTTAATGATCCTCAATCCTTCATGGTCGAGGTTTGGTTTATCGATGTCCCTGTTGTATTGAAAAACGTGTGCGATCGAGGATCGAATCCTGGCTGCCTTAGTTCGGTCAGCTGAGATGAGGCTATTCTCTACACAGGCTATGAGGTCAAGAGTAGGTGGACCCTTCCTGGATGGTACAAAATTCAGTCCCTTTTTTAAAACCGCCTTTGCCGTAGAGTCCAATGGACCCGAGCTGAGGTCGACAATATGGTCCAGATCTTGCTGCGCAGTGGGTGGTCGGTTCCTGGTGATGACTAAATCCCGTGAGACGATCAGTTCATTGAACTTTTCGGTGCATGTTCTACGTTGAACGTAGGCTAACCTCGCAGCTGCCAGTCTTAGATGCTCGTTAAGTTCAGAGAAGAGGGAAGCGTCAATTGAACTTCGCAGAAAGACTGAAACCGTCATTTGCTTACCTCGTGACAGTGCGAGGGAATATCTGTGATTGAGGACGGGAGTCGGTTCTCCCAAAAGCTACGTCATTTGGGCAAGTGCCCAATTAAACATTTTTCTCCATCCACACAGCACGTAAAGATGAAAGAAAGCATAAACCAAGAGCTTTCGCAATATACACACTTCACTGTCCAACAAAAGAGCAGAGATCTGGTCGTTGCAAAGGAGCCTACTGAACCAATGGTTGACTTACCAGTAATGACTATGCGCTGATGGTGGACCCATCATCAGCGCATTGATGAAACCCAGCCGGGTTAGATCCGAAAGCTAGCCATGCGTTAAAAAACGAGAAGAATAAAAGTTTTTTACTAAACAGGATACAAATCAGTCAAAAAGGCAAAGAGATTATGTGAACATTCATTTTAGTTGACTGGCTGCATTTGGACAGGTCACCTGCGAACTTCTCTAGCGAACATCTCGTGCTTGTTAGAAGGCACACTTCGGCATACTGCAGCACGTCTGTACTTCGCAAGAACTTCTTAGCTCAACGCTCCGCGGCTACACGCGCTACACTACTTGACAATCTGAGAATCGCGTTCAGCAAAAGCTTACAACTCCAAAACTGGCGCCGCAGGTTACCTTCGTGCGATAACCATTCAAACTGAACATTTCATAAGTACAACTGAACGCAGGGATTTCACAGCGGTGCAGCGATAAACCAAGGCGTATATTCAACAAAACGAAAAGATCCCAACCGCAGTTCATATCAGCCCTGTGCATAAGTTCGTACTTCTAGTTTGCAGGTCAAAAACTTTCGGCGTTTCGCCAGCCGCCTTACTATTCCTTCGTACTACTGACCCAACCGAACGCTCGCTTCGTTCCCAGGAGACTAGTGATCTTACTTCCTTTACTCATCCATTGTCTTGCCTCCGTTTTGGGCCACACTCCGGACTCCATCATGTTCAAGGGCCAACAGTAGAAGCAAAGAGTACGTTGTGTGGGGAAAGACCACCGCCCGCTAACCTGCATAGTGAGAGAGATATCACTACTTTCGGACTTGTGATGTCAACGACAATCTACCAACGCCCAAGCTCTTTAGCGAAACAGAATATGAACCTCTGCCGACCATGTCCTCCGCAAAAAGTCGCAGCTGCCCCTGGTGCGAACCAACCAAACGTGGGTTGCCAGCTTTGTGATGCTTAAAATTCAGAAGTGTTTCAAATGGGTGCAATACACGTTGGCAGAATCTCCAAAGCTGGCTGGTCCAATTATTTTGATCGAAGTCAGTTATCCTGTACTGCCAAGTCATCCAGCTGCAAGCAGAACATGATCGAAAGGTTGCAGATGGCGATGAAAACTATTTCGAGTGAACAACAATGTTGCACCTGTACGAGCTTATCCATCAGTTTTTAGAAACGGCAGCTTATTCACTGGCGTATTAGTTTCGAACTTATTTATCTTTTGGAATGAGCAAAAAGTACACTTCCGTTTATGGCAAGACTTGTTTCTTATAATTTCATGAAACATGTCATACCAGATTTATACGAGTGACACCGTTTAATTAATCATCACAGAAACTCGGAGCTTTCGGGGTCGCTCACACCCCGTCATCAGCGATAATGCCTAACCGTCTTAGGTTAGGCATTATCGCCCGTCCTAACCGAGACGGTTAGGCATTATCGCTGATGACGGGGTGTGAGCGACCCCGAAAGCTCCGAGTTTCTGTGATGATTAATTAAACGGTGTCACTCGTATAAATCTGGTATGACATGTATAACTACACCGTTACGAAACATCCTGTATTTAATTTCATGAAACACTGAAAGGTAGTTAAACAAGATGACCTACGAACCCATCACTCTTGCAATGCTAAATCATTTAGGCTTAAACGATGCCTGGCTGCTTCATCTGTTGATAGACAATGACTTGAATACGTTCCAAAAAATGGGCAGCCTTCACCTGCAGAAACATGTGGACAAATTGAACCGCAGACAATTCATGGCGCACCTAGAACAAAACAGGCGACGAACAAAAGTACGCTTGCTTGGCATACCGTGCTAGAGTTCCGTACGCATTGATGTGCTGAAAATCTGTACACGAACAATTGTTTCAAAGCGTTCTACAGTTAACAACACAAAAATGACAATATAGAAAACCCAAACTGGAAACCGAAGCCAAATGGTGAACGCACGAGCAAAAAGACAAGTGGTGCAAAAAATGTTCGCATTTATTGTCCAAAGTGCAAACATTTAACCGGCATGCTAACACCATGAAAACAAGCAACGTACCGGAATTCTTGAGTACACATGAGCATAAAAACTCGACAAACTCCGATCAGGGCAAAGATGCTTCTGGCATTAGTTTTCTATAACAGCGATGTATTGAACGAAGCAATTTTACCTGTCCTTATTGTAACTACTCGATAAAACGGGAAGTGAAATTATGCTACACAGAATACTAAGCGAAGAAGACGAGCATAATGACTTCCTATATTATTTATCCCTACTATTACCAATTGCTTCTCGCTACCAATCCTCTCCATCGCCAACCGCACCCACCAACGGTTGCTGCTAATAGGAGCCAAGTTTTCGTTGACAAAAGAGATACAGCAGAAACAGATAATCATGGATACAAGATCATTTGACGTATGCCCAAATTTACGCAGGACAAACTCGAAGACTAACTTCTCATTGATGTTCTGCGAGTCCTCACTGCTGTTTGCGAGGGTATGTTGAGCCTAAGCTATTCAAATGGGAGCACAGCCATGCAAACAATAGCAAAGATTCAGTAATTAACAATTTCTAAACCTGTCCGTCGTCAACTTCGCTCTGCGTTAAATTGTTCGTTTTCGTGAAATCAATTGTTGAATAATGGATTTCTAGTTCTCGTGACAACTGAAATCAATTGTTGTGCACCAAGTTCACTGGAACTTGGCGACATAAGCGACAAACCTTAAAAGTCTGCAAGAAAATCTCCATCAAAATTAATGCTACCTTTGAGCCTGGCATTGTACCGCAAGCTTCGTGATCTCAAGCTTAAAACTCGACAATGACAGCAGCAGGCTACCATCTTCTTCCGCGACATCCATTCTATTCATAGAGCCTACGGAGGCCAGCTAACTAAATCGGCACTAATCAGCCATGCTGACGGAAACGGTAGGAAAGATGTTTCCAACGATATGTTGAAAATTTATCCGGCAAGTCATTCTTGATCTAAAGATATTTCCGAAAACGATTGATATGGTGACGTGCGGTCACAACTCAAAGCGATGATGAAACAATCATTCTTTTGATTATGCCGCAATTTGAACACGTGGAATTTCAAATAGATTCGAAATTCAACTGGGAAAATACTTAAGTTTGAGAGGTTGTACAATCATTCTTGCGCATTCCCACGCGCAGCTGTTTGGGCTTCCGGATATAGTTGAGTAACTGGTCAGCTTAGTAACAATATCATTGCACCCGTGCATCCCTTGTCCACCTTTCTCGCAGTTCCCAATCTTTTACTCCGCCAAATCGAAATGCGCAAAGGCTACCCTTGCAGCTTAGGTCCCACCTTCAGATCTCGAATATTGTACGCGAATAAATATTAGCACTCAGTTACGGTCACTCAAAATGTCAACGTAAGTGGCCTCTCACCGATAACGCAGTAGATAACTTACATTGAAATAGTAAAACCATTAATACTATAACGGAAACTCACTAGTGGACGTGTCTTTTTGCTGTGTTCTCATGCCGTAAGCCATGCTCACTAAACGCGGAAATGCAAAGTACTTCTGTGCTAACATGCGGAATCCCACCAATCATCCTCGCAAGGCTTAGCAGCTGAAACGCATTGTAATGAGTTACATAAAAACGCGATTAAATGCATTCTTAAAGTGTAAAATATCCTGAATTGCCTACAAATTTGGGAAAGCGAAGTACAAAAGGTCTTGGCCAAAGGAATGATAATCATTAATACGCGTTGCAAACCAGCTGAGGCAGGAGATAGTTATAGCTTTTCGGAGATTGTGCTTTTTAAAAATATTCAAGCTACGACCGTACCTAACGCAAGGATTGATTACGTCAGCCATAAATACTTCATCCTTCTTGTTTATGCAGACGATCGGTCAACTAGTCCTGAATACTGGAGATTAGACATTCCAATGCTTTTCCCGCCGGCTTGCTCCTGGAAACTCTTCTCAGCTATGTGGTCAATTTCTGGAGAAAAAATTGGCAAAAAACATGGAGCGATAGGAGGCATTTCATTGTTGGACCTTCCTATCCCCTCGTCCTCGGAGTCGCTATACTCCCCCTCGCTTAGTTCCAGATAAAGGCGGGGAGACGTTCGATCGACTGAATTAGCTAGTCAAGCTAAACCTTCCAGGTTCACCTGGGACCAGCTGAACCACTTCCCGTGATTTTCGACTTTCAAATTCCCTGAGGAGCTCTAGCCCATCCCCACACCAGGTTGCCTACGCGCACGTTCAGAATGGATGCCTTACTTAAACAGAATGTTGAATTAAATATTTACGTGAAAAAATTTACGTTGCGAAATAAAATAAAAAGATGTAGAGTAAAACGACATTAGCTCTTCTAATGGTATTACTGGACTGGAGATTGAAAATACCTTCAACATCCGATTTGGCGGACAATGGACGTTCAACTGAAGGCGGCACAGAACTGCTGGAATTGGAATTCGTCTCAGTATCATTAATCGCCTTGCTATCCGTCCCATCAACTGCAAAGTAAACTAAATAAGAAGCGAAAGTTAAGTGTAGCTAATCAACCTCCTATCAACGCCTTCAACATATCGTCCTCGAAGTGCAAAAACTCCTAAAATAATTTTCACATTTCTTCTAATCGATCCTAAGTTGGTCGTTTTCACCTCCTCATCAAATAAATCGGAGTCACTGGAAACGCTCCGCTGCTTCTGTGCGCGACACAGTCCTTTCGCCATTGCCTCGGCTCTCTGCTTATCGGCCATTTCAATTTTGCGAAGCAACTCTCCGAAATGGACATCGAAGAGATCATTCATCTCGTGGTCGAACAAGCGGACAAGCAATTTTCCTTCTGAATAGCCGACAATCGACAATTTGAACAACCGCTTTTTCTTGCACTGTTTTTCAAACTTCTCAAGAATATCCCGATACAGCATGTCACGGTGAACGCCTGAAAGAAAATAATCAGACGCAAATTTTCAAGAATAACTCCAAAGTGACGACTTTTCCACAAATCGCCTCCGTAGGTACAAGTTTCATCGACCAACATAGTCATCCTACTTTGTAAGTATAATAATAATAATAATAATAATAATAATAATAATAATAATAATAATAATAATAATAATAATAATAATAATAATAAAGACAGGGTGTCTTTTAACGGGAGCGTAGATCTTCATGAGGTCTTTTTCACGGATTTTGTCCCGTTGGTTGCTGTACGTGAGCAGATCTATAAGTAATCTGACACTTTCTCCCTACCACCGGATGGATGAGAGTAGTTATGAGAGAAACGCGTTCAGAAAACAACGTACACTTTTCCTCGAATATTTCGGAACGCTCGAGTTCCGTCTTCAGCGAGCAAGAGGAGGTGTTTATTCCGTAGTCGGGTTATATACTAGGCACGGACAATGGGGAAGGAAGTACAGGTCAGTTTGGTAAGGAGCAGCACTTAGTTTTATTGACAATAGCACTCCAAACATCGCTGACCTGTACACCCCTGTCACGGTTGATCGTAGTATTATGTCTTATATAGAGGGCTTCTTTAATCCGCCGTAGATCGAAACGTTCTTCGCGGCAGACTAAGCGTGGTGCCAGGTCGAGTGGGCATGTGGAACCGTGTTCCACGACCGCTGAAGCCTTTATTGCCTCATCCATGATGTTTTTCGGATCGCGGGTCTGTGGTCGTCCACGGCGTTGCGCTGGTAGTCCATTCATCCTTTGTTCTGCGATCTTGAATCGGGCCAGCGCCGCCGTGTGTTCATGAAATCTATCAAATAAAGGCTTGCCCGTTTCTCCGATGTAGGAGGCGTGGCAGCCACACTTGATTTCATAAACTACGCCCGGTCTCTTTTCCGGTGGAACCTTGATCTTGTCACTTCGTAACAGAGAACGGAGAGTACCAGAGCTTTTAAATCGAACATTAAAGTTTAAAGATCGGCCGAGTCGCTGAAGGCGTTCTCCTAAACCATTGTAATACGGAACGTATAAAACAGGGTTATGTAGCGATGTAGTCACCGGTGGGTTTATCGATATGTTATGTACTCTACGTTGTATAATAGCATTCACGAAATATTTGGGATACCCATTGGAAATTAAAGTGTTGAAAATATACTTTAGTTCTGAGTTTATATATCCCGGGTCACATACCGTGAGCGCGCGATTTACCATGCCAATTACTATACAACGTTTTACTGCAATAGGGTGGTGAGAAGAGAAATGTAATAATTGGTTAGAATTAGTAGGTTTTCTATATACGGTCGTATTGATTTTATTACCTTTTTTAATAACCAGTACGTCTAAGAAAGGTAACTTACCGTTAGATTCTTTTTCCATTGTCAGCTTAATGTTACTAGGAAAAAGGGAATTCAAATGTTCCAGGAAGGGTTCTTCGTCACCTGTTTTTATTATCGTAAAAATATCGTCTACATATCTTTTGAAAAAGGAAGGAGTTGACCCGTTCTCGCAAGCACGAAACGCCTTCTCTTCGAAGTGTTCCATGAAAATCTCGGCGAGAATAGGCGAGAGTGGACTGCCCATGGGAACTCCGTCCTTTTGTGTGAAGAACCTATCCTGGAACCTGAAATGATTACCTTCTTGCATGCAAAAGGAAACCAGTTTAGAAATGTGAAATGGGTTTAATTTAGTTCTTTCATGCAAAGTGATATCTGATTCAAGGATAGATTTTAAGACGTCAATAGTGTACGTAACAGGTATACAAGTAAAGAGATCTTTTACATCGTAACTAACCAAAACATCTGCACTGTTTAAATTTACACATTTTATTTCGTTTACAAATTGTTTATAGTTTTTAACGTACGATTCCCTACTTCCAGTCAGTGGTTTAATAATATTCTTTAAATACGTACAAAGTTTGGACGTTAGGTTGTTAATGCTAGAAACCACAGGTCGGAGGGGAACTCCCGTTTTATGAATTTTGGGGAGTCCATATAGTTCCGGGCATTTACAATTACATGTGTAATAAAGGAACTTATTTAGTTTCGAAAGTACTGGGTCACGTGTCTCATTTATGAAGCGGTCTAGTAACTTTAGTAGTTTCTTCCGGAGAATTAGTGTGGGATCAACCCTGATGGGGCGGTACACATTGTTATTTAATAGTTCGTTTATTTTTTCTACATAAACACTTTGATCTAAAAGTACGACTACATTACCTTTATCCGCTTTTGTGATTAAGATATCCTTACGAGATTTTAGATCTTTAAGAACCTTACGTTCAAAGAGGGTTAAGTTGGGGGGTGCAGGTGGGTGTGCATGCAAAAGTAGGCTGGAAACCGAACCTTTAATTTCAGCTGCTATTTGGGTATCCACGTTAGAAAGGCTGTGTTCAATAGAGGAAATGATATCTAACATGGGAGGGTTCTTCGGAGTCGGTACGAAGTTTAGACCTTTAGATAATACAATTTTCTCCGCGGAGTTTAATGGTTCGGAACTAAGATTTACAACAATTTTATCAATATTATTGTAATTGGCCGTGACACTAATAACAATAATATTGATAAAATTGTTGTAAATCTTAGTTCCGAACCATTAAACTCCGCGGAGAAAATTGTATTATCTAAAGGTCTAAACTTCGTACCGACTCCGAAGAACCCTCCCATGTTAGATATCATTTCCTCTATTGAACACAGCCTTTCTAACGTGGATACCCAAATAGCAGCTGAAATTAAAGGTTCGGTTTCCAGCCTACTTTTGCATGCACACCCACCTGCACCCCCCAACTTAACCCTCTTTGAACGTAAGGTTCTTAAAGATCTAAAATCTCGTAAGGATATCTTAATCACAAAAGCGGATAAAGGTAATGTAGTCGTACTTTTAGATCAAAGTGTTTATGTAGAAAAAATAAACGAACTATTAAATAACAATGTGTACCGCCCCATCAGGGTTGATCCCACACTAATTCTCCGGAAGAAACTACTAAAGTTACTAGACCGCTTCATAAATGAGACACGTGACCCAGTACTTTCGAAACTAAATAAGTTCCTTTATTACACATGTAATTGTAAATGCCCGGAACTATATGGACTCCCCAAAATTCATAAAACGGGAGTTCCCCTCCGACCTGTGGTTTCTAGCATTAACAACCTAACGTCCAAACTTTGTACGTATTTAAAGAATATTATTAAACCACTGACTGGAAGTAGGGAATCGTACGTTAAAAACTATAAACAATTTGTAAACGAAATAAAATGTGTAAATTTAAACAGTGCAGATGTTTTGGTTAGTTACGATGTAAAAAATCTCTTTACTTGTATACCTGTTACGTACACTATTGACGTCTTAAAATCTATCCTTGAATCAGATATCACTTTGCATGAAAGAACTAAATTAAACCCATTTCACATTTCTAAACTGGTTTCCTTTTGCATGCAAGAAGGTAATCATTTCAGGTTCCAGGATAGGTTCTTCACACAAAAGGACGGAGTTCCCATGGGCAGTCCACTCTCGCCTATTCTCGCCGAGATTTTCATGGAACACTTCGAAGAGAAGGCGTTTCGTGCTTGCGAGAACGGGTCAACTCCTTCCTTTTTCAAAAGATATGTAGACGATATTTTTACGATAATAAAAACAGGTGACGAAGAACCCTTCCTGGAACATTTGAATTCCCTTTTTCCTAGTAACATTAAGCTGACAATGGAAAAAGAATCTAACGGTAAGTTACCTTTCTTAGACGTACTGGTTATTAAAAAAGGTAATAAAATCAATACGACCGTATATAGAAAACCTACTAATTCTAACCAATTATTACATTTCTCTTCTCACCACCCTATTGCAGTAAAACGTTGTATAGTAATTGGCATGGTAAATCGCGCGCTCACGGTATGTGACCCGGGATATATAAACTCAGAACTAAAGTATATTTTCAACACTTTAATTTCCAATGGGTATCCCAAATATTTCGTGAATGCTATTATACAACGTAGAGTACATAACATATCGATAAACCCACCGGTGACTACATCGCTACATAACCCTGTTTTATACGTTCCGTATTACAATGGTTTAGGAGAACGCCTTCAGCGACTCGGCCGATCTTTAAACTTTAATGTTCGATTTAAAAGCTCTGGTACTCTCCGTTCTCTGTTACGAAGTGACAAGATCAAGGTTCCACCGGAAAAGAGACCGGGCGTAGTTTATGAAATCAAGTGTGGCTGCCACGCCTCCTACATCGGAGAAACGGGCAAGCCTTTATTTGATAGATTTCATGAACACACGGCGGCGCTGGCCCGATTCAAGATCGCAGAACAAAGGATGAATGGACTACCAGCGCAACGCCGTGGACGACCACAGACCCGCGATCCGAAAAACATCATGGATGAGGCAATAAAGGCTTCAGCGGTCGTGGAACACGGTTCCACATGCCCACTCGACCTGGCACCACGCTTAGTCTGCCGCGAAGAACGTTTCGATCTACGGCGGATTAAAGAAGCCCTCTATATAAGACATAATACTACGATCAACCGTGACAGGGGTGTACAGGTCAGCGATGTTTGGAGTGCTATTGTCAATAAAACTAAGTGCTGCTCCTTACCAAACTGACCTGTACTTCCTTCCCCATTGTCCGTGCCTAGTATATAACCCGACTACGAAATAAACACCTCCTCTTGCTCGCTGAAGACGGAACTCGAGCGTTCCGAAATATTCGAGAAAAGTGTACGTTGTTTTCTGAACGCGTTTCTCTCATAACTACTCTCATCCATCCGGTGGTAGGGAGAAAGTGTCAGATTACTTATAGATCTGCTCACGTACAGCAACCAACGGGACAAAATCCGTGAAAAAGACCTCATGAAAATAATAATAATAATAATAATAATAATAATAATAATAATAATAATAATAATAATAATAATAATAATAATAATAATAGGACAGCTCCTGGGACAATAATGGGACATAGGGAGTTGCTCCGATCAACAAGAACCGGAGCTATGCGCAGAACATATGATTTGGACAAGTTAATGGTCAACCTAAGCTCCGTACCTCTGAATGACCAAAAGAAATTGGTCTTGAGCAAAGGCCTTAACTTCATCCGAAATCTAAAATGCCCTCCAATCATGGACATTGTGGCATACGTGGAACAAAGTTTGATGAAAACGGACCCCGAACAGTCCAAAAATACAAAGTTTCCGATTGCGAACCTGACGATGCAACATGACAAAGACTCAGCCAGACCGAACCTTGGAAACGAAAATATTGGAAACCCGAAAGAAAGAAGAAAACCTCCTGATAACTAACGCAGAATGTCGCCGTCGTCCTAGACCAGTGATGCGCAAGGCTATGCCAGAAATCGCCCCCCTTTACCAGCTTCGAGGTTGCCATCGCCCCCCGGGATGAATCATATCGGCTGAGGACGTGAGAATTGGCGGAAAATCTCCACTGAAGACAATGTCCTTTTCCCTGCCAATTTCTTGTACTGACTGTTGCGCGAGGGAGTGTTCGCCGGACCAGCGACAGCATCGTTGCTACCACTTGCTTCTGCACAGCAGATCTTCGCAAAATAAGAAAACGTTATGTGTACAACTTCATTTGTTAACACATCACGTTTATTACAGTTATACTCTGAAGGGCAGGAACCGTGCAAACCAATTATCCCTCCAATATTGAGCCGCACTGACGTAACCCGCAGTCGCAAATCGAACCGAGTAACTACTTCGAAGGGATTCCGCTTCTTCGTGTCGAGATCCCTAACAACACTAAAACCGCAATATCGCTCCTTCTAGTTTCACCGTCCACCCCCAGGAGGGGGGCGATATCGCCCCCTTAGCCCTTCACCGCCATCAATCGCCCCTTTCGCGCTTATCACCCAACTGGACTTCAAAGTCGACGCCGGCGGGGGGAGGGCGATACCGCCCGCCTTTGCCCACCACTGTCCTACACAGACGCGAGTTGTTAAACAACCCAATCTACAGACCACTGCACGCAGACGCCATCGCCAGGATCCGGAAGGAGTTGTTGACCATGGTTGACATCTTCACCGCGGAAACAAACGACAACACACTACTGAACATTAAACAACACATTTACTTCACAGGTAACGTCAACTACCCAGAGCTGTATGGGCTCCCAAATTACACCAGCCGGGAGCACCAATGAGACCGGTGGTAGCGAGCGCTAAAAGCGTTCTGCCCGTACCTCAAGGACATAATAAGACCACTGACGGGTTGGAGGATGTCTTCTGTTAAGAACAACAAACAACTTTGCGATGACAACAGTACATTACAGTTCAGAGGAAGTGAAGTACTTGTTAGCTATGATGTTAAAGACTTATTTATTAACATTCCTGGCGTTAAATGTCCTCACAGAACTTCGTAATAATGGCATCACTTTGACACAGATAACGAAGCTCAACCAGTTTGAAGTAATCAAACTTGCCAGTTTCCGTGTGAATGAAGGCAACTATTTTCGGTTCCAAGAGCAATTCTTCGCACACAAAAACGGAGTTCCAATGGGCAGCCCCCTGTCGCCCATTCTGGTAGAGGTTTTAATGAAACACTTAGAAGAAATCGCATGTGCAAACATTGACCACGAAATACGTCCTTTCTGTTTCGAAAGATACCTGGACGATATTTTCGCCATCATAACAAGGGGAAAGGAAGAAAAGTTTTTACAACATATAAACAAACTATTCCCCGAAAACATCGTTCTCACTGTGGAAAAAGAAACCGACATAAGATTACCATTCCTGCACGTTCTATGATGAGGGGTAAAGACCACCTAACCACCAAGATACTCAGAAAACCGACGAGCTGTGAAAAATACCTGCTCTTTATCTCTCACCACCCAATCTCAGTAAAAAGCAGGTGCAGTGACCGGCATCGTACACAGGGCCATAGCCATCCGTGTAAAAGGCCACTTACATGACGAATTAGAATACATCCGACATATATTTAGTAAGAACGGTTACCCATCTAATCTAATAACATCAATAATCAACCGCAGATTACATGCGCAACCAACAATGTTGCCGCCGCTGCAATCAAACATGTCCACATTCGTGTTGCCATACCATGCTATTTTTGGGGAGAACATAAAACGCTTGGCCAAAATCGCTACATTTCCGAGTGTTCTTTAGAACCTCATCCAACATGCGCGCACGCTCAATCCTCAGGATTGGTAAGATCAATGTCTCAAGAGAGGAAGCAAGTGGGGTAGTTTAAAATATAAAATGTGGTTGACATACCTCCTACATACGACAAACGGGCAATATTTTATTTAACAGATTCAAAGAACAAATAGCGTGTATGGAAATATAGAAGACAGCGCGGGAAAGACTCAAAACGGGAGGCAAACAGGCGAGCCGAGGTCGACCACAAACAAAGGAACCGGCGATGATAATGGAGGAAAAGATCAAAGCTTCCGCCGTCCCCGAACATTATTCTCAATGTGTGCACGACCTCGAACCGAGTATCCTACGCCGCGAGAGGCTGTTTCCATTGCATAATAAAGGAAGGCTGTTACATCAGGCAAAACCCTTCGCTGAATTGAGACAAAGCCACTGAGATTAGCCAAGCATGGACAGGCCTCATTGACCAGAAAGGTTGCTGCTTAATCCCCACTTAACACCTTCCCGATAAGCCGCAAATTCGTCTATATATTCCGTTCGACCAAAACAACAGCCCTCTTTCCATTTGCTGACGACGGGACCCGAGCGTCACGAAAGCTTCGACCTCACGTTACAGAGACCACGCAATAAACTAACCCATCATTGACTGCCGAGGTGTTCTGCTGGTTAATTGCAGACACACTGAAACAATTTCAACGAGCCAACCGTGTCAAAGAAATGCCAATAACACAATGTTGAAATTCATCGTCGCCTACATACAGCCAGTCAACAGACCACCTGCTCGGTTCCACGCTGTCAAGAGATGTTACACCTGACCTGTGACCTCGAATAGTTGATTGACAGGATCTATAGGCAGATTATTTTTTCTTTTTTAAAAACCCTGCCGCCGGCCTACTTTTATGCTACATTATTGGTGTGCCCATCTTAATTTTGGCATCTTGTCGGTTTGTATGCTCTCTCACCCAGTAAACGCATTTACCACCGAGTTTGTCTAGTCTTCATCAGCATTACATTTGTTCAACATACAATAGCATTAACTAAAAGAAAATCCCTACGGAAGGTTCCTGTTCCTGGCAACGGTGATAAGAAATTTCCACTGCCACTGCAATGAAACAGATTCATTCGCACTGCAACTATTCGGCAAACGTGGAATCCGAAAACAAAAGCTTCATCAAATGGATAATGACCAGGAAATCCACGCTATACCGAAACATGGGAAACGTTTCCGGAAATTAGTTCCGCCTTCAGCTGATTATTTCATGAAGTAGCCAATGACAGGCAGAACCGGAGTGTATACCGTGTCATCCTCTCAAAACAGCGCAACTACGACTCAGCATTCTTTCAATTAAATCTTCCTCATGACGACAAAACAGCATAGTTCAGCAGCGAAACATTTCAAACTGAACAAACTCAATTAAAATGCTCAAATAGAAACTTCTTCACAAAAATACACGGATGAGTAATTACGCGCAACAACTCAGCTGCGCTACAGCTAATCGGCGATCTATGCCACATAAAATGTTAATACAATTTCATTCAAGAGTTGAACCCCACAATTGGAACTAACTTAAGCGGAAAATCGCTGACAAGCTTTATAACGGTCGAAAACATAACTAAAAACTGTATACCGCAGAAATGAACAATTAATAAAAGTAAAACTTACCGACCATCTCGCACTGCACGGCTAATGGAGGCAGTTGAGCAAAGCCTTCCCAGAGTTCCCTCAAATTCTCCATTTTCACAAACATATTCTCCCCGGAGTCAACCAGACAAACATGACATTCGCCTTCAGCCGTGCGAGCACTCATAAGGACAATTCCACGACGGTACTTGAAATCCTTGACTTTCACGCAGCACGGCTTGCCCACTTTGAACTTAAACCAACAAGAACACTGATGGGAAAGAAAAGTACGGATAAATAGTATTATACCGTTTCAGCATCAATTCTCTGCTGTGCGGTGATATAAAACTGACCCAATCTCTGATTTAAATTTCCTAACGACTCGTTAAACTTGGTGAATACCACGTGAAACTCTACTGGCGAAAACCAGTTTCCAATGCAGACGTCATGGATCTCCGAACTCTTCATGCTGATACAATTGTCGGCAGAACCAAACAGCAATCTCGAATCCAAGTAGTTCTGCGCTACGGGAACATCTGCTATTGTCAAACGGAAGACGTTAGACGGAAAACTGCTATGCAAAGCTCAGCATCACATACCGAAATGTTTCGTCTGGGTGGAGCTGTCAGGTATATACGGGGAAGTCAGGGACATTTCTTGGCGCTATAAAGAAAACATGACGGTGAACAAGCATTGTCCTAAATATAGGCAAAGTTCCCAACGAATGAAACTGCTGGTCAAACAGGTTATCCGAGTATTTAAAAAGAAAACATAAAGCATAGTTCTGAAATGGTTTAACATTCTGAATTTTAACAGCGCTCTACGACAACTGAAGAACAAACACTTCATCAACGGATGAATTGCTCTCAGTAAGAATGAAAGCATCGTGACGCCCCAACACCAACGAGCCAATTGATGAAAACCTACTGCATAAAGGGGACAATAAAACTGTAATCTGCCTGCATTCGCTCAACCGGCGCCTTGAAAATACTTCCCTTCTTCGGGTGATAATGTTACAACGACAAACCGTCTCACGGCTAATTCAGAAGAACGAAAGCCTACCTAACAACTTCGAAACCAACCAGTTCCTGACTTGCTAAAAACAGTAGGATATCGACGCTCTTAAATGATGCGCATGTTCTGAGTCACACAAGTGAAAAATGAGAAAAACGTACACGTACGGTTCCTTCAGCGCTGCAACTGGTAAGCGCGGAGCAAACCCCTGATCCCGGATCAAACAATATTTACACCCTAACAATACGCAAGTCTATGGTTGACCGTAACTCCTGCAGAAATAATTATAAGCAGCCACCAAGAGCAGGGAGTATACGATTGTCAAGTAAGAAACTCTTTCGAACACCAAACAGGACGATCAGTTTACTGCTGCGCATTGCAGCTGATTTTTGTGAAAGCTTTGCCAGGTGGTACGCGTCATTGCGGTTAACATCCTTACCTCTACGGACTCAGCGGATTGGCAACGTAAATCTGGGCACTGCCGGCTGCACGAGCACCCAGAATTCACCGTTAGGTGAGCGGTACTTTCCACTTTGTCCAGTGTTCTTACTTTGCTTGAATGTGTTGAGCGTCCGTTGCCAACCGTTTATCGCTGCATCCGCTTACTCGCAGTCAATGTTGCCATGTTCCAAAACACACATCGCGCGTTTCCCAAGTTCACGCGGGTTTTCGGAACCGCTTTTGTCATGTCTATAACCATAATGAACGATTCTCGTGGGATAGACGGCGGAAGCAGTGAGGCGATTCGGACGGGCCAGCTGACGTGCTCGTAGAGGCGACGGCTAGTCTGAAGGGCGAAAATACCACAACGAAGGAGAAAGGAGTCGATGGATCATGAATTTCGCTCCGTTCCTAGTGGTTCCTGACATAAACAGCAAGGAGTATAGCAGAAAGGTCGATGCTCCTGGTATCTCCTCACCTGGACAGCGTGAGTTTGCAGGTCACGAACTCTGCACACACCAGGTGACGCAGAATGAACTACCGTGACCCCAAGTTATCGGATATATAATATATTCGTTGTTCTTCTCACCTCATTATTGTTGCTGCTATATCAGTAAACGAGTTACCAACTGTAGCGCTACTCGTGGCTGCATGTTTATCGACGGCACCTTCACGTTCGTATCCCAGCGACCCTTTTGGACCACTACCACGACTGCCACTACGCAGTTCTCTGCTCATTCCGATGGTGAATAGTTTATACTCTATAGAACGTGCGGCAGCACACAGAGAGCGGAAAACGAGACTGACTTCTTCGATCTTGCTATCAGAGCCGACGGCATGACTCTTGACCCCCTTCTCGCACGAATCTGCACATTATTTCCATAGTTAACGCCCGCTACACAAATTTCGATTCTTCGCAAGGCGTGCAACTTTTACCTACAGTGGTTTAAGGTATAATTTGTACTTTTATAAATGTTCTTTAATCAAAAAAATCAATCGATGTATGTTTCTGCATCCATTTGGCAGAGAGAGAGAGGGCATTTTGCCTTTTCCAAAAACTATATCAATCATTACGAATAGAGATCTTTCTTATGGCAAGCGTCATGTCGAAACCCAGTAGGTATCCAAAGTTCGTCCACGGTGGACACATCTACACGCTCGAAGCGCTGCAGTTTACATGAACGATCAAGTTCTGACGATGCTACAAACCTAGTGCGTACGGCTGCAAGACAAGGCTTCACAATTCCATAGAAGCGAACGGGTTCGTGAAGAAAGTGAACATCCATTACAACGGAGGATATGGAGCTCATGCGGACATGATTGCAGTGCGTACCACAGTGAAACATTGAGCGGAGGATGTGATAGAAAGTCCAATGCAGGTGATGAACGCAGCCTGCTAGAACACGTCAAGGGCAGTGAGGTCAAAAACGGATACCACAAAGAAAATCATTCAGCGAAGAAGGCGTGCGATCTAACCTGGGTCCTCGCAGCCCACCACCTGAGGCTCACTTGTCTTTCCTGAATTATACCATTAGTGCGGTGACATTGAGCACGTATCTGCTCTGTAAACCATATCTAGGAGACGACAACTGAACCTTAAGATTTGGGCCCAGATCGAACTGCACAGCACATCGACTGGGACCACGTGAGGCACCTCTGCTGAATAGCGCGTTCAAAACTGCGCCTCCGCTGTTCGACCAAGGCTATGTCATCATAGCAGAGCGCAGAGGCTTCATGCTTCCAATGGACAATGCGCTTCTGTGAGGCAAACGAGAGGCGGCGTACCGTCGCATGTTCGAAGCGGTTAATGTGGTGTGGCGTCGTTTCCCTTCTGAGTCCTTCTCCATGGACTTCAGGAAACCTCAGTGAACGACCATCCGAGCCAGTTTCCTCTGGACATATTTGTTTCTTCGTACCACCGTTGTGTACATATTCACAGTGATATCACAAAATATACCTTAGCCCGTCGCATGGCAAAACTGCAGGACGGTGTCACAACAACCACTCTACGAAGGAGTGGACTAGTAACTTATTACTGAAGTGAGCGTGAACGTTTAATGAACACGTTGCTCAGACCTCACCCTAGTCGCCAAAATGGGTATTCCGATTAGGTGTAGCCCAAGAACTGTAGGTTGTTTTAGAGATAATCCAATGTTTTCGGGGTGACCAAACTCGGCGTCTACTGCGTATGGTAAAAATCGTCTGGGGCGGAATGCAAACCGTAAATCCGGGCTAAGGCGTAACAATACCTTGCCAATTTTGGTCTTTAAAGCCTGGCTGCAAATTTCAGGATACCGCGAAAGGATGCTGCACGAACGTATGATGCATTTAAAGAGCATATCGCGGCGTCTACGTTCGAAAGTTGACAGCCTTCACACTGCCAGTCCCATTGCAAACCACCCAGTGGTTGGTTGGTTGGCACATCCATTGCTGAACAAGACTATTCATCAATATCGTCCGCCGAAAAACTACATCGGAAAGCCACCATACGCCCATCATGAATGCCAGTACCATTCCAACAATGACAGCCAGGCATACTTCCCCTACAGTCGTAAAGCCCAAGCTTAAATGTCCATTCTGCACCAAGCAATTTGCTGGCCGTCCTTTAATGCACAGCATTGTCCAGAAACGTCAGTACAGCAAATGAGTTTCCACACTTAAAATAATCTCGTAGGAGGAGGGCGGAAGGTATGTAGCCAAGAGGTGGTGTAGCAACCCGTTGGTCCGTCTGCGACTAAACATTAGTAATTGCTAAGTGAGATCCAGTGTCAATCTGGAAGGTAACTGCCATCTTCATCAGGTGGACCACGAAGCAGTTCCCGTAATTGCAGTTGCAGATAACAGATGCCAGTTTAAACGTGGACGAACAGCCGAGACGTTCACTTAGATCACTCGCTTTGTTGCTTCTGCCGCTGACTTACCTTTTCCATAGGCGACCACAAGGGCGAATTGAGGAGACATCGGTAAGGATATGAGACAGAGTGTGCCAAATGCTTACTGATTCCGATGTGTGGTTTGTAACGACAGAGGGAAACGGAATGCCCAACTCCACACAGCCAGCAAGTTTTGCTTAAGCATGCGCTGTCTATGCTCTGTGAGGTCGGTCCTAGTGACCTTGACATTGGTGACTTTCGAGTATTGTTTGGAGCTAGTGCAACGTAGACGAACTAAAAGTATTCGTTAGAAGCCAACTGCGAACCCGAAGAACAACATTCGAAGGACGACAGTAATTATGTCTCCTGCCGATTCGGACGCTCTCGAAAACCAGTAACGCGATGGGTATACACCAATTTCACAAGACGTAGAAGCGCCCCGTGCACTTATGCTCTACCCACTTGTATGAAGGGCGCCAATGAATCACCGAAACACGATTGGACTAAACATAAATTTACTGACATTCAGAAAACGCAATCATTTATCGGTCGGTCAGCAGGGGACAAAAATTAGGAACAAATCGAAGGGTGATTATGACTATCATCACAGGTGGTAGGAGAACAACCAAATGATGCCGCAATGTTTCTTGCCACTAACGATGCTCCGCTGAGGTACCTAATGACCTCATTGAATTCTGACTTGAAGCGGCAAAACATTCTCTAACCATGCGATCCATTCCATGAAGCATGGTATTGTAGTCAATTGAAGAATTGCCAGTTAAAATGGTTAAGATTCGTCCACTTTAAATCGAAATTCTTTATGCATACAGGCAGTAATTGCCTGTATGCATAAAGAAATTCAACAGGAGATAACCAGCTGCCCGGTTATCCCTCCTGCCCAGCCGCCTTTAGAAGCGGCAGACATTCCGCATGCCAACATTTTCGTTGGACGTACCGCATATCGTTACGTTTGTCCTGGCACGGCATATCATCACGAGCTTATCTTTCTCTTCCGCATGGTCTGCAGTTCCCATGTCCAAGCATTATCAGGGCCCGGGAACTCAGAAATTGAGTGTCAATCTGCCATAATTGGTCATTATGGGCAGACCAGTGGTTTATAGTCCTCAGCCTAAAGAGAAGGACACGTTTATTGAAAAGCAACTGAAATAGAATACTGCAGAAATATAAGAGGCCAACAGACAAGTGTAAATGCGACGTGGTTTACATGGAACTGTAATAAATGTGAAAGTGCATTCGAGCGATGACAGGAACGGCTGGTTACCAACTAATGGGAAACAACAACAAAAAGGAACGCTTTTGCATATGCAGAAACGTCCATATTTATTTTTTAAATTGTTAATGAACAACGTTAAAGGAACAGAATTGACAACAAATCCACATCGCCGCACGGTGAATTCACTCCAACCCTTTAATGAGTAACAGTCCAAAGTTTACTTCAGTTACGGATAAAAATTTAGCTCTAAACAGGATACGCATTTACAGCAAGAGGGAACAAACTCCCTGTATTCCTATAACCCAGTTCGTGTGACTTACACGGTTAAGACTGCGCCCACAGTATTTTAACATTTTAAAATGAACACAGTCCTCACGCCCTCACTACAACTACAAAAATGGACACGACGCCTTGAAAATTTATGCAAACTTCGCTAGTGGGCAAAACAAATTTTAAAAACTGACAAAGTTTTCCTGTAAACCTATCTGTGCAGCTAATGCGTGACTATTTGTGTACAATTAGAAAGCTGTGCGAATTGCAAAAGATTGCTTACCCACCTAATGATATCTTCATCAGGCTGGAATACCCCAGTTTACGCAGCCGATCACTCAGGTGCGCACACGCGAGGAATGCAAAATCACAACTGTCAACCACGTAGCGTCGCTTCCACTGTAAAATGATAGTCAGGTTACGTTGTACATGGCTTTTCTCCTTAGTTGCGCATTCGTTTACACGGGATCGAAGAGATCATTCATCTCGTGGTCGAACAAGCGGGCAAGCAATTCTCCTTCTGAATAGCCGACAACCGACAATTTGAACAACTGCTTTTGGATCTTTTCTGTCTCGTTCCCCGTCATACTGTAACTTCCTGGTATGACGTCATCCCCACGCTGATTGGCCCGTTAATTGTTGGAGACATAGGTGACGCCACCGTCACATTTTACAGGCCGAGCGCTCCAAGCAATCTTTTCTTCCCTTACCTAAGCCTAAACCATAAAATAAGAGTCATGTCAATCTTTCCTTTTAACTTACGAAAGCAACACGACCGTAGGCATCGTTTTCTGCCCATACCTAAGCCTAAACCATAAAATAAGAGACATGTCTCCCTTTTAACTTACGAAGGCAACAGAACCATAGGCATCGTTTTCTGCCCTTACCTCAGCCTAAACCATAAAATAAGAGACATGTCCCCCTTTTAACTTACGAAGGCGTCTTACAAAGGCTCTTGAAGTTTACGATCCCTAATGCATCTCGGCGCCCTCTTCGTAGCATTTTATATCAGCGTTCGGCAACAGAAACGTCGTTAGCGCCCCCAGCGCCCCCTAGCGACATGATAATCAAGTAGGGGGAACGAAACAGAAAAGACCCCTGCTTTTTCTTACACTGTTTTTCAAACTTCTCAAGAATATTCCGATACAGCTTGTCACGGTGAACGCCTGAAAGAAAATAATCGGGGAACGCAAATTTTCAAGATTAACTCCAAAGTGACGACTTTTTTAAACATATTTTTTGAACACATATGGGTTGCACAGGGCAAAAAGAGAAGATAACGGCAGAAGAATGCGCAAGTTTGGAGGAAAATGGTTGGAGAAGAAAAACATAATGAAGTAGTACTTTATACTCCGCTGGGTTTAAAGAAGAAGAAAAGTGGACAGACAAGGCAATCGCTGCTGCCTTCGTTATTCCTCGTTGTGTCACTATCGCGGTCGGTCGGAGGGGATGCTCGCTTCTCTGCATGACTGATCGGATGGGCGTCAAATGCAGGACGGGTCAAGGTTCGACGTGATAGCTAATGTCGCTGCTCAGGTTGGTTGAGCAGAGTAGCTTGCTGAACCAGGGAATGGCTGCGCAGTGACGAAGGCTATTGAGTCGCTGATGACGGGGTGTGAGCTACCCCGAAAGCTTCGCTTTGGATGATGAGAAATAAACGGTTTTTGGCTGAACGCGGAACAACTGTGACTAAACATTTTAAAGAGAATCTGGTCCGTTAAAAAAAGAGAATTTTTGAAGTGACGACTTTTCCACAAGTCGCTTCCATTGGCACAAGTTTCATCGACCTACAGAGACATTCTACTTTGTAATAATAATAATAATAATAATAATAATAATAATAATAATAATAATAATAATAATAATAATAATAATAATAATAATAATAATAACATTTGTGTGTTGCACACGGTTTTCCCGTTGGTATTGTTTCAGTGTATCTGCAATTAACCAAAGAACCTCACCAGTCAACGATGGGTTAGTTTATTGGTAAAGTTGCGAGAACACTGTAACGTACGAATCGAAGCTTTCGGGACGCTCTAGTCCCGTCGTCAGCGAAAAGGAGGCCTGTTGTTTTGGCCGAACGGTATATATAGACGAGGTTGGGGCTTGATGGAAGGGTGTCAAGTGGGGATCAAGCAGCAACCTGTCTGGTCAATGAGGCCTGTCCAAGCTTGGCTGATTTCAGTGCCTCGGTCCCGATTGATCGAAGCATTGTGCCTAATGTAGCACGCTTCTTTGATCTTTCGGTGATGAAACAGGCTCTCGCGACAAAGGATCCTTGGCTGGAGATCGTGCGAACATTGAGAGGAATGTTCGACGATGGCGGAAGCTTTCATGGTCTCTTCCATTATCTTCGTTGGTTCCTTTGTCTGCGGGCGGCCTCGTCGTCTGGGTTGCGCGCCACTGAGTCTGTCCCGCGCGTTCTTGTATCGTGTCACGCATGCTAAGTGTTCTTTGAACCTGTCAAACAAAGTGTTGCCCGTTTCTCCTATATAGGAGGCGTGGCAACCACACTTTATCTGATAAACTACACCCTTTGCTTCCTCTTTTGGGATCCTGATCTTGTCGGTCCTGAGGATTGCGCGCAAATTGGGTGAGCTTTTAAAGAACACACGAAAATCGAGAGACTTTGCTAAGCGCTTTATTGTGTCTCCAAGGATGCTGTGGTAGGGGAGAACAACCGTAGGGCCCCTGGGCTGTTGAGGTAACACATTAGGTGGTTTAGGACGCAGTCTACGGTTAATTATCGATGTTATTAGTTTGAACGGGTAACCGTTTTCCGTAAAAATGCGTTTAATGTGCTGCAGTTCCTCGCCTAGGAAGTTCTTGTCGCAAATAGCGATGGCCCTGTCCACCATCCCGGCTACTATACCTTTCTTCACCGAGAGCGGATGGTGAGAGGTGAAGTGCAGATAAGCGTCCGGGTTGGTCGGTTTTCTGTAGATCTTGGTGGTCAGCCTGTCATCTCCCCGGATAACCAAAGCGTCTAAGAACGGCAGTTTTTTATCTGTTTCTTTTTCGATAGTCAGGACGATGTTTTCAGGGTACAACCTGTTAAGATGTTCTAGAAATTGTTCTTCTGCACCCGTTGGTATTACAGCGAAATACCGAAATACCAACGGGAAAACCGTGTGCAACACACAAATGTCATCTCAACGACCCGTTACGATGCATCCAGTTTTCAAATAATAATAATAATAATAATAATAATAATAATAATAATAATAATAATAATAATAATAATAATAATAATAATAATAATAATAATAATAATAATAATTGTGGGACGTTGGCAGAGCAGAGACGAAACGACGTTTATTGAGAACTTCGACACCACTGAAAGCTAATCGAACCAACCGTATTCGTCAACGTATGGTATCCCTCTACCTGATTCTCAGGTAGGTATTGAAACCATGTCTGCTACAATAATAATAATAATAATAATAATAATAATA
>CBXJ02000359.1:0-10084 GCA_000612645.2 Trichuris muris | reverse complement strand
CTTCCCATGGTCTTGCATTGACAGCATTTGGTTCTTGTGACCACTGTTGACCATATTTCGCTAACCGTGGTACCGTCATCCCTATTTATACAGGGATTATGTCTAATGAACAACGCTTCCTTGATTTTTCTTAATAGGAAATTCTTCTCTTTCTCAATTCTGAAAATCTCCAAGCTATCATCCGGTTGTGGACACTTCGAAATGTGTTCTACTACGGCTGAACCATTCACACATTGTTCCATAATTTTTTTGGGTTCCTTAGTTTGTGGACGCCCACGAATATTAGTGCCTTCCCCTCTTTCTCTTCTTTCTCCGTTTCTATACCGCGTTATCCCTGCTAGATGTTGACGGAACCTGTGGCCTATATCATTTCCGCTCTCACCAATGTATCTTGCACCGCATTCACAAACAACCTGGTATATGACACCTGGGTCAGACTCTGGTGTTCTTCTGGGTATGTCTGTCCTAAGAATGGACCTCAGATTCCCCTGGCTACTGAACACAACCGTTACGCCAAGTTTTTTCATGGACCTTTTTATCTGTTCTCCTAATCCCGGGTAGTATGGGATAACCAACTTTGTAGGATTTTCCAAGTTGTTGTTCCTTAGAGTTCCCTGTGTTGTCCACTTCCTTATGCTTCTATTGATACAATGTTCTATCAACTGCCTTGGAAACCCGTTGTATAACAGTGTATTCCTGATATGATCAATTTCGTCCCATATGTATTCAGTACTACACACGTTTAAAGCTCTTTCAACCATTCCTGCTATAATCCCACTTTTTACATTCAGCGGGTGATTGGAGAAATAATTTAAGTATTTTCCTGAATGGGTTGGTTTTCTGTATAATTTGGTTCTTAATTGAGTACCTTTCTTTATCACCAACACATCCAAAAACGGTAGTTCTCCGTTCTTCTCCTTTTCGATGGTAAAAATTATAATGTTCGGGAAGAGGCTGTTTAGGTGTTGCAACAGACCTTCCTCTTTCCCTTTCTTTACTATCACAAATATGTCATCTACATATCTCTTAAACATTTTCACCTGGTGATCCAACAAACCTTCCGGGAAGGCTTTCTTCTCAAGGTCTTCCATGAAAATTTCTGCAATTGTTGGGGACAAAGGGCTTCCCATTGGTGCCCCCGTTGTTTGTGCGAAGTATTCCCCTTTCCAATGGAAATAATTCCCTTCTTCCATGCAAAATTTTACCAAGCTTGTTACTTGGAATGGGTTGAGTTTCGTTCGTTCTTTTAGGTTGGTATCATTTGAAAGTAAATCATTGATGATCCGATATGTATGAGATAGAGGTATGCTGGTAAAGAGGTTCTTTACATCATAGCTGACAAAAACGTCGTCACTTTCTATTTGGGTTTTTTCAATTTCTCTTACAAAGTTCACCGAGTTTCTAGTGTGTGACGTTCTATTTCCGACAAGGTGTTTCAATATGTTGGTTAGATAAACACATAGCTCTCTGGTCACACCTTTGCAACAGGACACAACCGGTCTTAACGGAATGTTCTCCTTATGAATCTTCGGAAGGCAGAACAATTCCGGAGATGAATAGTTGGAACCAAATCTCAGTCTTTTTGTAAGCTCTGTTAAAAACTTTTCTTTCGTTAAATCAACCAAGACTGAGAGAGTTTCCATTAATGATTTCCTCGTCTTGTCAGTAGGGTCATTTGGTAAGGCAGTGTAAGTTTCAGTTTCTAGGAGTTGTTTAACCTTTTCCTCATAAGTACCTCTGTCCATGACCACCACAACATTACCTTTATCCGCTTTCGTGATGATGACCTCCTCTCTTTTCAAGGTCTTGATGACTTCGAATTCGGTTGGAGTCATGTTACTTTCTGGGTGATATTCCTTCTTTAACAAGCAGTTTGCAAATACGCATCTGATTTGATTCGCTCTCATCGGTTCCTCTTTTCTTACGCCTAATTCCACCTTGCTTATTAAGTCCAAATAATCAACTCTCTTCGGTGTAGGTACAAAGTTCAATCCTTTCGATAAAACTGCTCTCTCTGTGAGGGATAGAGGTCTAGAGCTAAGATTAACTACCGCCTCTCCAAAATTCAACCCCTGTTCAGAAGGTTGAGATCCAACTCTTCTGCTATTTTTGAATTCCCAAGAGTGTGAGCAGATAAGCCTGTCAAGTTTATCTTTCAATCTCTTTTTTTCTGACATAATGATCATGGCAAAGGATAGAATTAGGTTCTTTTGGAATTCAATCGCCATGTCATGTCGCGAAATATGGTCAACAGTGGTCACAAGAACCAAATGCTGTCAATGCAAGACCATGGGAAGCACTCAACGAAACGGAAATTTAAACTATGGACTTTAAAATTCATCCCTACTTTAAAACATTTCATCATATATGAGGACGTTATTGTACCCTGTTCTTTGACGCTGAAGACGAAAACGTGAGGTGTTTTCGAAAGCTCCGTCAATAAAAGGAAATTCGTTGTTTCGGTCACGGGTGAAAAAAGCCGTGTTTATCTCGGAATATGAGATCATACCCCGTGTGCAGGAATCCTTTGTTTAATTATTTCTGAGCTAATAATTAAACAACAAAGCGGCATTAGTACGTTAAAACAGACCTGCTAAAAAGAATTCGATGCAGTTTTGGGATTATCCACTGATGAACAGACTTTGTTAGTTAGCACTAGGATTTATCTGCTTGTTCACATTCTTCAGATAAGCTCAACAATGACCTGTAAAAATTAAACTCATTATAATGACAGTTTGTACAGTGCATCGCACTTTCTCGTGCCACATTAAGCGAGAAGCCTAAATGACAAAACTGGCAAAACACTAACCCAACAAACGTAAAGGTAGTGATTCTGGAAATGGACCACGATTTATCATTTTTGTTGCCTGCGGGTTGCCCCTGTCTATTCAGTTCCATTCTGCGACGTTGTTCTTTTCGGACTTAAACGACTATCCATAAGCCAATGGAACATTTCCATTCTTGCTGGATCATGCCTGCCTCGTCATAGGAACATGGAGAGCTCCTCAATTTTGAAAGGGGAACGCCGAAGAATGGAGTTGATCAAAATGGTAGGAAACGAAAATGAGAAACTTCACGTGCCTATTGAATGTGGCTCGGGAAAAGACTTGATTAATCCAAATCGGCGGACAGTCACCCCGAAAGCCGATCAACGTAAACTTTGAAAACGTCATTCTTCTACAAATAAATTAGGCGTAAACGGGATATTTTCCGTGCTTTTTAACAAAGCGCAACATTGTCTTTAATTGTAGCATCTTTTATTGAAGACAGGTTTTTTTGCAACGGGGCGGTGGATCATGTTGGAAGAGTACGGTTGTGCACCCGTTGAGTTCTATCTACCGTTTCCTGTAAGAACACCGAAGCAACCTAACCAATGGCTAGTTGATTGGTTGTGTTAGTGGAAAAAACAGGCAAACAGTAAACGTACGATCGCTTTTTATTTTCGTAGCTTTCGGAATCGTCTGATTCCGTCGTCAGCGAGATGGTGAAAAGCGCAGATGTTTTTGCGATAGGATATTATATAGGCCCGACAAAGGGTCAGGTGGCGATCAGGAACCCCTATTGATCAGGAGGTGACGGCGCAACAGCCGCTTTGTCGAATTAAGCTGGTCCATACCTCGCTGATTTCGACACCTTTGTCACAGTGTCGAACCATTTTTCGACACCTTTGTCACGCCACCAGACCAACATCGGTGCAAGCTGATCCTTTACTTGTTTTACCATATTACCAAGGCATCAGTGAGAACATACAACGCCTAGGTAAAACAATGAACTTCAGGGTGTTTTTCAAACAGGCACCAAATTTCCGATATATCCTAAGAACCGACAAGATCAAGGTTCCACCTGATAATAGGCCCGGCGTCGTTTACGAGATCAAGTGTTGTTGCAACGCCTCCTACATAGGAGAAACGAGCAACACTTTACTTCACAGGTGCCGTGAACATATGGCAGGTGTGAACCGTTACAAGAATGCGAAGGAACGGATTAACGGTACACAATGCACACGGCGAGGCAGACCGCAGATCAAACAACCACTACAGGTGATCGAAGATGTGCTAAGAAGCTCAGCGGTAGTCAAGCATTTCTCTCAATGTTCGGCTGACCTTGTGCCTACCATATTATGTCGCGAGAGCCATTTCCAACTCCGTAAGATCAAAGAGACCCTCTACATCAGACATAATCCCTCAATTAACCGTGACAAAGGTGTCGAAATCAGCGAGGTATGGACCAGCTTAATTCGACAAAGCGGCTGTTGCGTCATCACCTCCTGATCAATAGGGGTTCCTGATCGCCACCTGACCCTTTGTCGGGCCTATATAATATCCTATCGCAAAAACATCTGCGCTTTTCACCATCTCGCTGACGACGGAATCAGACGATTCCGAAAGCTACGAAAATAAAAAGCGATCGTACGTTTACTGTTTGCCTGTTTTTTCCACTAACACAACCAATCAACTAGCCATTGGTTAGGTTGCTTCGGTGTTCTTACAGGAAACGGTAGATAGAACTCAACGGGTGCACAACCGTACTCTTCCAACAGCATCTTTTATTATCCGGATGCACAACATTCGTAAGGTTTTTGACCTTAAACGCATCAAATTGAACCAAAAAAGTGAATCAACAGAAGTAAATAGGAATAATCATGTAAAAAGGGAAAGATAAACTGTATATGGATCGCACAGGTTTAAATAACCGAATTTTAGCAACGAAGCGGTCACACTGACTACGTAATTAAGTAAGCTACGCAAAACTCGTCTGCTGACCGAGGCCTTCAGAGACTACGTAAATAACACATAAGTAAGTAAAACCGACTTGCAAACAATGCGTGAACTATTTTCTACAAGGAAAATCGGTTCCGCCCGCGCCTAGAACCCGTTCGCTCGCCGGAACGTCAACTGACAAAGAATGCGCGCAAGAAAAGTTTGCTCGGCGCTACTTAACGCATTTCAACGGGATGATTGTAAAGTAGCGAAAAAATTGGTTGGCGCGAAACCAGGGGAGACGACACTCCACCACGTCAGGACGAAAATCGCCTCACGACTAAAAGTACAAGATCGCGCGCTGTCACGCAACACGTGCCGTTGCTTGCTAGGTCGCGAATCAACGCTTACCTGATCGAGCTAAAACAATCCAAATTCCAATCGACAATGCCGATTCGCAGTCGACAAGCACCGTACGAAATTGACGATCGGCAGGTAGGATTGCCATGAGAAGGAAGTAACGGAAATTTGATGAAAAGCAGGTTCGTCGGTTGGATAAGCTTACTATCCAGGCGCTACGACTGCGAAGAGTCAGCTCGGTAGCGTGTCGTCTTTGGAGACGCTTTGCCTGCGTTCGCGATCTTCGGATTGTTCATTTAATGGTAACATGTTGATTTTCTAGAATTGATTTCTCGCTTACCGTAAAGTCCCGACTTTGAGCTGGCGGCTCCTTATTGTTGAAAGAGGAAGTTCTTCCGGACGAAGCTTATGCACCGATTCGTCACGCCTAGCACCGGGCCTGCCTAGTCTAGTCGCGGTCGCCTTTTCCGCATTCGCTTGCCATATCGCGTCCAGCAATCTCTTGCCATTGTTCGGAAAGCTGCCGTTGCAATAAGGAAGTTTTGCCCTTTCTTGTGCTGTCTAACCCAAGGGCCAACGTGGTTGTTTCGAATAAGCGGTATATAGCCTTGCATTGCCATTTAAGCATGTACTCAAACGGTAAGAAGTTCACATTTCAAACGGTATCCTTCGTAGGGTCGACTTGCAGGATCGCCGGCCGATGAGCTAATGGTGAAAGTTGATTTCAAGTGCGATTACATGATGATGGTGTCCGCTGAAATAAACGGTTCAGTCTATTGCGGTGTCATGATGAAAATGAACGGGAGGTACGATGGCTAACTCGGCTCTCGTCTTTATCTGTCCGTAAATGCCGTTTCTCTGCAGTTCTGATTTGGATAGTTCCTTTACAAAACGCTCAGATTTGTGGAAGGAATTGTCCTCCACGGGCGAACGCCGTGACATACCGGACGATCCAAAAGTGGTTTCCTCGGTGGTTCTGCGACCAACAGAGGGCAGCAGCTTGGGAAATAGCTGTACTTCAAAGGAATGCTTGAATGGCTTTAATCATTACTTAAGGCCAAAGTAGGAAACCTTAATTTCAAAAGGCATAGTTTAGTTTATCGTTCACCTTCCAGGCGTCGACGAAGGATCGCTGCTTCGACGTTTCAAGTTTTGGAATCGCGGCTGCGCACCCTGAACACAGGTCCGGTGGCAAGTGAAGTCAAGAAGAGGGAGAAGGCGCGTCCGTGCACGTTAAAAATAACATACGGGAAAAGGACGCGTAAGAAGACTACTGTGATTAACATGCCAGATGAGTACGCCGGCACAAGTAAGGAATTCAATTCGCTCACTGCGCTGAACTAACTTATTCTCACAATAGGTAATCATAATTGTACTGCTAGTAATAATGTTAATGACAAGTGGTTAGATGAGGGAAATGGAGGACCAGCGGAAAGGCGTCATCGTCCGAGAAATGACCACAAGCGATTTAGCGTAGGTGATATCGTTTGGGCAAAGATGAGGGGCTATTCGCATTGGCCAGCTGAGGTTCACCGCCTTGGGGAAAGAAAGTTATGCGTCCTATGGTGCGGAACGCCCGAGACAAGCGGTATAGTTCCCCTCGCGGCCGTCGAACCGTTTCAAGAAAAGTTCGCCGACTACTACAATTGCAAGCATACTCGTGCTTACCAGAACGCCGTTGCTATTGCCATGGTCAAGGAGATTTTCAACCTTAGAGCCGTTTGCCATTCGTCGTTGATGTCGGAGGAATGTCAGGATACTCTGCTCGATTTGCTCGCTTCCATGTGTCCCAGATGCCGGAGTGACCGAACATAGGTCGATTAACAGACGGGTTATGAGGTCATTTAAAGCTGCTCTGGCAACTGCCCAATCTGCGTAATAAAAGATTTCTCGTCTCGGTACGTGTATGTTCGTAATTTGAAACTCTGAACGATGAAGCGACCAACGTCTCCAATCATCGTGAGTATCTTTTAAATATGGTCAATTTATCGACTGGGTCTATTTCGCTTTGTGGAGCAAGGCATTGCTATAATGAAAAAATGGAAAGCGACGTTTTAAGGGACAATGTGCGATGAAAGGCGTTAGCAGAGTCGTAACTCTCGACTGTCTGGTTACCATGCTGCTACGTATGTTGTATTATTTTCAGGAAGTACCACGAACTAGTATTACGCTGTTACAATGGTCGCTTTGCAGCCTGCCAACTGTTGCGCCATTTAGCCAAGTTCTCCGTGCTGCCTAACCGCACCATCTTGCACAGTATTCATTTTTCTTGAAATATCAATTGCCTGAAAACAGCTGTGCAATTGTGTGACAATCTGAAAATTTAAGGTTGTGGATAACGGCTTGCGGACACGACACTTCTTTTTCGACGTTTCAACATTACTGCTACACATGACGGCTGGGTGAACGTGAGACAGCAATTGTTCCTTGGGAATGAACTAATTGTAAGCCCGAAATCCGTCCCCTTACTGGAAGCGCATAATTATCCCGTAAGTATAGTATATTCATGTTTCTAATAAGACTGTTTGTCTTCTGCATGCGGTACGTGTTTTTTGTTGATTAGAACTATTGGAATGAACTTAGACTTTCATCATTGTTTACCTACGTATAAAGGAGCCACAGTTGAGCAAGCGCTGCGATGTATGGACTAGGTTAGGTTGTAACTGGCAAAAACACAAGTCACTACGAAGACACCACTTATCATAGACAGTGGCATTTATGTAGAATTGCAAATGTGATAGTATCTTTCCAACGCTGTTCCGGACGAAGTGCAGTCATTCCTACAGTGATTGTGCTTACAACATTCTACGTAAAGCGGGCTTAGTACTGAGAAGTCTTAGTGCAATTAGGGAGCATCGTATAACGCTTGCGATTGATGTCGAGTTTTGGATATCTGGTCTCTGTGATGGGTAGAGAAGGACAGGGAAGTAAGCCTCCATGTTACCTACTGCGCAGTTCTATCAAGCATGTCCAACCTTCAATATAACGTTTGCATGAGCAACAGAGGTATCAAAGTGTTTCGGGACTCAGGTATTTGTATATACAAGGGGTCCTCGTTTAACGTCAGGATGCGTTCCTGGAGAAGTGACGTTAAGCGAAAACGGCGTTAAATGAAACCGACTTCATTATTATTTTGATAGTGGCAGCGGGGGATGCGTTCGCAGCGCGTGATGGCGATGCCAAAGAAAAACTGAGACTTCCGGAGCTATTCCACCGATGACTACGCCAGCTATAAATATGTTACCTTAAGATATTAGCAAAATACAAATATTGAATATAGGGTGCTTTGTAACGGGTTTCATCTTTTCAAATTGATGGTATTCCGGCTTTCCCGTTTTTTGTTGATACCTGTAATAAAACCGCAAATGCCCTACCAGCGGATGGATGGGCGATTGTTAGAGATATCACAGGTCAAGAACACACTTTTTTCTCGAAGCTTTCGGAACGCCCTGGTTCCGTCGTCAGCGATGTTGAAAGGGGGATTGTTTTATTCCGCTAGTTGGTTTTATAGGCACAGAACGGGGTCAAGGTGGGGATCGGCTCGGTATGGTGCAGCATTTTGATTTATTCACAGCTGCAGTCCACACCTCGCTAATCTCCACACCCTGGTCGCGATTTATGGTGGCATTGTGCCTAATGAACAAAGCTTCCTTAATCCGCCTTAGCTGGAACCGGTTCTCGCGGCAGATTATGTTCGGTCGCTGAGCAAGGGAGCAATGAATAGCGTGCTCAGCGACCGCGGAAGCTTTGACGGCCTCCTCCATGATCTTGTCTGGAGCGCGGGTCTGTGGTCGGCCACGGCGTCTGGTCTGTAACCCGTTAAGTCTTGCTGCGGCGTTCTTCCATCGGGTTACGTACGCCATGTGTTCACGAAATCTGTGGGATAAAGTGTTGCCCGTTTCTCCGATGTAGGAGGCGTGGCAACCACACTTGATTTCGTAAACGACGCCCGGTCTGTTGTCAAATGGTACCACGGTCTTATCCGTTCTCACGATCGCACGAACGTCACATGAAGATTTAAAAATGGACGGTGAAGTTTAGTGAACGACCTAAACGTTTTATTCTTTCATCCACTCCACTAAAATACGGGACAACTAAAATGGTCGTTCGGGAGCATCGACAGTGACCGGGATTGAAAGTTTATTTCGAAAGACATTGTTTAATTATGCCAGCAATGAAAGGATAAGGGTAAGCCGTTGGTCAATAAAGTCTTCTTTATATGTTTTAATTCAGAGTTTAAATATGGGGGGATCGCAAATCCGTATGGCACGATCGACCATGCCTTTTACTATACCTCGTTTTACAGAGATGGGGTGGTGCGAAGAGAAGTTTAAATATCTGTCGGAGTGCGTTGGTTTCCGATAAACTGTGGTTTTAAGGGACCCTCCTTCTTTTATTACCAACACGTCGAGAAATGGGAGTTTATTGTTACTTTCTTTCTCAATAGTTAACCTGATTGATGGAAAAAGACCGTTTAAATGTTCTAGAAAATCTTCCTCATGTCCTCTGGGTGTTATTGCAAAGATGTCGATTCAACATATCTCTTGAAAACATGAGGGGGGGCTGGCATCATTTTACGTCAAGTGGTGTGAACGCCTTCTCTGCAAGATGTTCCATTGAAGACCCGCCCGCCCAGGTCACTAGGAGAAGTGGACTTTACCCATTGGGATCCCATCTTTTGTGAGAAAGAAACTCTCCTGAACACCTGAGAGCTAGTTCCTCCTCACCTCTGGCAAGAATGAGAGACTAGGTTTAACAATGTGGGAAGGGTTTAATCTTGATCTATGTTGGCAACCTCTGAGTCAGAATCAAGAAGTTGCTGTAAAATATTAAGGTGTAATAGAAACAGGAATATTGGTGAACAAATCCGTAACATCGGAACTTACCCAAAAGGCTGGGAAGGAATGCAAGGTTTACCTTCTTTAGGCAGGCGCAAAAATCTGGTGTTGGTTTGTCACGATTGAGAGTTTACTCGTTGCTATTTAGGACTGGTTGTTTATATATATGTATTTTAGGTACTGTAC
>CBXJ02000358.1:0-15752 GCA_000612645.2 Trichuris muris | reverse complement strand
GGATCTGGCCAAGTCCAGCCCAAATTGTCATGCAAGTGAAAATCACACCGTAACGTTTACGTGATCCGCCGGGATGACGTCGTCCCAATCCAATCCGCGCAATCCCAAGTTGCGATGCATTATCTTGGCTTGAGTGACGACAGGACATATAGTAAGCCTAGTGGGTCGTAAATCTTTGCCATTTTGCTCAGCAGCCCGCGTCGAGTAAAGTTCATCGCACCAAGGTTAACGTGGAACACAAACACATCATCCAGTGGCCTCCGCCGCATCCCCAGGACTTTAGCGTCAAAGGAGTCTTCTCCAAGTTGGTACATATTTCGAACGTTTCTCTCTGGGATTTCCCGTGTTGCCCTCAGAACCTGTTCGGCAGCAAGTTCATGAGCGTTCTGGTAAGCTGCCGCGCGATCACATAACCACCTGCCAAAATTAACTGGATTGGAGGCTCCACTATTGCGTTGGCACATTTCATGCAACGCTAATCGACCCTATATCGCAAGCTTTCCCACCATCCGATATTCACAAGATCTGTGCTCATTATTTCTCCGATACGGCTAAGGTCGAACAAATGAGTTCGTACCCTTTCGGTAAAGCGTTTCAATTGACTGGGACTCTTTCCTGGGTCTAGCTTGTCCAATGCCTGCAAATGAGCAGCGCGGATAACGTCTCGTCTGCCGCAACTAGCCTTAGGGCATCGCAGGGCTTCCTTGTAGGCCTCTTCGCCGCCGCCTAAGGGATAGACGAGGTCACGGCAATCACCTGTAAGGCTACTGTGAAGCACTGCTAGTTTCTCCCCTGGAGACATTGCTGTGTCATGAATGAGCGCCTTGAACAAATCAATCCAGCCAAACCAATTAGACGCGGTCCCATCATATGGTTCCATTTGGGCTCGGACAGTGCCTTTTATGACATGCCAATTTTTGGCATGCAACGCCCTGCCACATAATCCTCGATCCACTGATCCGGAGAGTCCACTGACGTTGGTTCGTGAATACGCAAATTATCGAGACAGCAAGCTGCAACGTCTTCTACTTCCAAGCGCTGGGTGCTGCCTCTACTTGCGTCTAGTGTGTTGGGATTAGCGGGCACGGTATTACAGTCAGCACGATCCAACAGATTCAATGATCCACCATCGTTGTCCTCCTCAGAATGGGACACGACCGAGGGAGCATCATTTATCCGCAATTGTAGATACACATCTACCGCCGCCGCGGTTCCCTCCATTTTCTGCAAGTAGTTCAATTGCTTCTCCAGCTCCGTCTCAGCTTCAGCTGTCTCCACCTCACATGTCAGTTCCTCGTTCAGCCTGTTCGAACATTCATACGCTTCCTGGGCGCGTTGGAGAAACTCCTTGACTACGCGACGTGATCCCCGTTCTCCTATAATCATTCCGATCTTTGGTGCAGTACAGTGGCACTAGTCGACGATAATGCGCCATCGAGCTTCCATAGCAACCTCAAGTTGCGACAAGTCATTCTTCAACAAAGACTGTGAATCCGTAGCAGCCCTATCCGGCTCAGAGGACCAGTAAGTATGGACGACCGAAACAGTTTATTCGTAACGAACAGACTGAAACAATGTGGACCACTCCGCACGAGTGGTCAACCACAAATGTCTAACTGGGGGGAGGGGAGGAGATACGTACTGCCAGCGGCAGCGGCAGCACACAAGGGGTTGGGGACGAGAAATAGTCCAAGACAGGGCACTCATAGCCAACGGTCATGATTTCACCCAGATAGGCAGTGCCATCCCAATCGGAAAACTTGGTGACCAATTCGGACACATTACCATATAAAAAGGATAATTCACGATATCCTATCGATTCCAAAAGCGCATCTGCGTTATAGAGTTCCGACGTTCCAATATGCTTCTGCTCCACATGAACCAACTGTAAAATCAGATCTCTCGTCTTCAGAATGTGATGCATAGTATAATCAGAGTCATGTACATCAAAACTCACTGGGCACTCAACCGTTCGCATGGCCGTTCCCATCGAAAGGCGGATTCTGACTGGAAGATCAATTCGAAAAGTCGAACCGTCTGGTGTCTGTCCATTTGAATATGCTAAATCACTCAACATACGCATAATTGCGCGCCACTTAACCGCTTCCAATAAGCGTTTCCATTGTAAAGGAATGGCTTCGCCTTGCCAAACATTCAAATGATAATCACCTCTTAGTCCCATCTGCAAGTACTCTTGATCGCTCGGCCGCCATGCTTTTTCTGACAAGACAAAACTCTCCCAAAGAAAAAGTTCATTTTGATGCGTCAAAACCGCTGCGTTGACTTCACGCAAATATTCGAAGAAAGGATCTTCGAACGGTCGACAATTAGCAATCTCTTCCATTAAATCGCCATAGTCAGCCATGGCCACAATTTTCGCGTACGTAGCAATAATTGAAGTCGGATCACTTTTCGCAACTATGAGCCACATTTCTCTGTTCATCCATTCGTTAATGAAGTCGTGCTTGACCAACCAATCTTGGATCAGCTGGAACCGTGAAATAGTCTCGACGAGATCACTCATAATAGCGCATTCAGCATGCAATTGGCTCACTACAGGTAACTCGCGTCGAAAGGGACCCATGCTCGGTAAAGACCGAGCAGCAACCGCCAATGTATGAGCTCTGATAGTAAAACGGGGAATCGCCGCATGAAGACGATGCCCTTCTTCTGAATCTTCGTAATATCTTTGCAGATGCCTCAAAGTAGCACGAACTCCAGAATAATAGTTAAGCCGCATATATTCATTCAACCACATCATAAATCGTACAAAATTGTCCATAACCTTCTGCACATACGTGACTGAGTAAGACATAGTACCTTCACCAAATGCACTTAGAACATCTAACGCAGTCCCCAATAAGGGCCATTTCGGCGTCATTCCATCCCGAAGAGCACAATGCAAAGGCTCGTCCGAGATGTAAATCGGTCGCCCTTCGATTCCTACATAAGGGACATCTGGGGGAACCGCGTTCTCTCGTAAGGAACTACCGTTATTCATCCAACCTTTGCCCGCCGGGTCGGTTTTAAAATTCTCCAAAGCCTCATGCTTTCCCTCTATTAAGTGTAAGTTCTGAAAGGGGCGTCGGAAGTCTCGTTCTCCTTGATAACGCGCGACTTTAGATTTAACCAAGTAATTGGCAATCGTCACATCGACCAAACCAACGGTTGATTCCGTAACCATTGAAATTGGGGTATGTTCAGAATAACATAGCATCAAACGTGCTAAAATAGCCAGCACGAAATTGACAGTTTCTCCAGCTTCTGGAGAAAATTCAATGTCAATATGCACGTATCCAGGACACAAATAGGCAGTGATAAGGCCTTGAATTTCCGCCTCCATGAGCGAATCAATTTGAAGAGAAGAGAGCCAATCAAAAGCTTCACCTTTACTCGTATATGTATACAGCGATATCGGAGAAAAAATGATCCGAGGCAGTAAGAGCTGACTAAGCCAAACAATCCGTATCGGGATATCGAACGGCAGTTTGTCAAGAATTGAAGGAAGAAGTGATAGATCGGGAACCGGTCGCCTTAAATCGTAGCAACGCACGTAGTTACGTTGGCTGAGGGAATACTCCACGCGATCGCCCGCACGCATTAAAACTTGAACCAGAACATTAAATGATTTCTTATTCTTGTCGGTCAGGTAACGTGCATACGCTTTTCGGCAGGCTAAGTCGATTTTACGCCCGAAGGCCATCGCATTGCCCTGCAAACTGCGAGAGTCGTGCTGTAGCTTTAAACTTTTCAACAACTGACGAATATGCGGAGTACCGACCATGTACAACCAGTTGAGATGAAGTGTCGAAACAAACCCGCACATTTCTGGGCCGTCCATACGCTTACTTGGATCCAAAAAGAACAATCTCATTTTCGCGACGCACGCGAAATTGAAATTCCAACAAATTTTCTAGCATTTCACTATAATTCGCAAAGGACTTTATGCCTTCGTCTTTCATCGTAATTATTATGCCATTTCGGCCACCGATAAGGTTGATGTCGAACCGCGGGGAAACTTCACTGACGAAGCGCACTTCAGGGCAACGAATGCGTTGCGAAGTGATAGGTTCACCCAAGCTTCCGAGCTTGATTAATGAGCGCAAAAAATCAGGCAAAAGAACATGGCTACTGATGAGATCCAAAAACACTTCACGTCTGGCTGCATCGCGCAACTTAATTTCAGCATCCGAACTCATGCTTTCATCCAAAGGAGCAGGAGCGGTCACCTGTGCTGGGAACAGATCCGGTGCAACCTTGCTCGCTGCGGGCACATGCGATTCCACGCATCCACTTAAGCATGACTTTCCGCGAGATCCAAATCCGTAGTATTCTGTGGCCTTGGACGGCCTACATCAGCGATTACGTCTGAAGCCCTCGGCGCGTTAACCATGCTTGTGTCGCAAGGAGACAAGAAGGCAGACGAATCGAATCTTCAAGAAGAGAGATGCAGAAAAATACCCTGTGTCCACGGGCGTCAAAAACCACTGAAAGATTTTTAACTTAACGTCGTAGTTCCCATAACTACTCGGTACATACGGAATGTTTTCAACCCGTTAACACCAAAAAGAAAACATTTATTGGCGGAGCTTTCGGGAATCGCCTTTTCCCGCCCTCAGCGCAAAAGGAATTCAGATTCCTTTTGCCCTGAGGACGGGAAAAGGTGATTCCCGAAAGCCCCGCCAATAAAGGCTTTCTTTTTGGTGTTAACGGCTTGAAAACATTCCGGAAGTACCGAGTAGTCATGAGAACTAACGCGCCCGTTCATAGATACAGTATTTTTAACGTCGTAGTTGCCAATTACATTAAACAAAGGGTTCCGAAACACGGGGTAAGATCTCATAATTTTATTGAGGAATGAAACACGGCAAGAAACAACCCGTGACCGAATAATATCGTAACCATTAAACGGAGCTTTCGAGAACTCCTCTCGTTCTCGTCATAGTTGCCAATTTGTAAAATTCCCGACTTAAAATCAATAACGCCCTTGTGCTTGCTTAGGAAATCTGGAAAGCAAATCTTAGGAAACCTGGCTCCAGCTTAAGAAATCTGCCCATCCATCCGCTGGTAGGGCGTTTTTCAGATCTATTACAGATACCATCAAACGGGTCGACAGCCGAAAAAAGATATGCTTAGGAAATCAGCACTTATGGGGCAAGGACAAGTGAGTCCATAGGCAACTGAGGCGATAGTTTGATAAAATTTTGTGAGCGGCGACGTTATATGGCGCAAATGAATCTGAGCCTCCGCTTACGCGAACCATAGCACCGGGGCTTCGAGCCAAAGTGGTGGGACACTTACAGAAATGGTCGATACGTCGTTCACGACTTCCGTCTTCGCACTCGTCACTCAAGGGCCACCAATGTTGTTGCGAACACAGGAGTAAATCCAAGTCAACTCTTTTATTTCCAACTCACTTCTTACTACCGTACGCTATCTATGATGTTCAAGCATTGTTCCTCGTTGCTACCGACCAACGCAGCGTGCCTCGTTGCTGGACCTCCGCCAATTGATACGTCCACTGTACTCGTTCCAGCGGGTCTTCCCTATTAGCAGCCCAGTAAGGGTCTGATGTCTCTCGAGGTGGCGCTAGTGTCGTTTTCCATGTTACCGGACTGTTCCAGGTGGTGCCATAGTCGCGGTGAAATTCAGCGTTCGGCACGATCAAGTTGTATGAATAGTTTTTAGTGGCACGATAAGACCAGTTGACGGTTAAATGCTGGTGCAGCGCCAGCCCTAGTACGCACATCGCTGCCAGACATCTTTGTTCAACTCAAACAACACAACGAACGCACAGTGCATGACGAACACACACACCGCCTCTCTGGCTCCTAGCTCTTCTATCGTACCCCCTCCGTCAGATAAGCACATACCTTCACACGTGTAACACATATTCGTCACACTGGCATGAAGGTTGACGTCAAGGAACGAACGATAATATGACTGGTTGGCGATGCAAGCTGATTCCGTCTGAAGAGGATGGCGTTTTATATTGGAAAGATGAGTGCTAGCGTACGCTTGAGCTGACTGCAGGACAGCTGTGTTCAAGATAAGTTAACAACGAACTGGCTACCGTACAGTTCGTGCAGAGAGGAGGATTGATGCACCAGGGAAGTATCTGCCCCCGGTTGTGGTACATGCATGGTGCTGCGGTACAGGGAGGACCGTGACGACTTGCTGTGGCGGTGCTGCGGGAAACAGTGACGAAAAGAGCTGTCGCCGAAAACAGGTACGTGGTTTCGAGGTAGTAATTGATGAGCGAATAGTTTAGTGCTCATTGTAGTGGTGTTTGGCTTGTGAACAGCCCGTGAAGATCATGATCGAGAAATACGACGGTCAGCAGTCATCCCGTTGCTGTACTGGAAATAAAGGTATGTTTTCGTTTGAGGATGTCCTTTTGCAGCTAAATCCCTCAACTGAGCGAAAAAATAGGCTATTTGTCGTGCGTTCTATAGATTACTGTACCCTCTGGGACGCGACCCCTACGTGCTTGTTTACGCCCTTTTGCCTTTCCAGTAATTATTGCCCATTATAGCTCTCGTTCTTCTAACTCAGTAAAACCTACGGTTTGGGTTTCATAACAATTTACTGAGTTAGAAAGAAAGGAATGGATCGCCTCTTGAAACCGGAGAAACTGGACGTCGACCCTGGCTGTCCCACTGCCTCTGAGCAGTGGAGACATTGGCGAGCTACATTTGAGTACTTCATTGCCGCCCTGCCTTCAGGACTGTCCGATGCGAAGGCACTCCTTGTGAACCACGTATCGCCTCGGATATTCTCAACTATCGCCGAAGCGCAGTCCTACGAAGAGGCAATGCAGACTTTGACAGAAATGTACGAAAGGCCCTCGAATGAAGTGTTTGCACGGCATCGTTTAACTACCCGTCGCCAGCAACCTGGTGAATCGATTGATGACTTCCTGCGAGCGCTAAGGGTTTTGAGCCTCGATTGCAATTTCAAGGCCGTGACGGCTGCTGCACATCGGGAGGAACGTATACGCGACGCTTTTGTTTGTGGCCTACAGTCGCAGGCGACGCGACAAAGATTGTTTGAGAACAAAGTTTGTGATCTGCCTACTGTGCTTGAGTTGGCCAGAATGCTCGAGTCAGCCCAAAAATGTTCTCAAGCTTACGATAACGCTGAGCCCCAACTTACCGCCGCTACCTCTAATCCCTGCGAATTTACTAATGAGGACGACAAAGACGATACATGCATTTTTGCCACTGTCCGCAAGAACTCGCGATGCTTCTTTTGCGGCCAGCCTAAACATCCACGTTCTCAATGCCCGGCACGCGAAGCTAACTGTGGAAACTGCGGCAAACGAGGCCATTTCGCTAAAGTTTGCCGGTCTGCTCCTGCCGCTCGCCAGAAGCCACAGTCCTTTTCTAACTTCATTATAGCTTCGAGTGGTAGTGTCGTCCAACCGAAGCGATCCGTTCCAAGAAGGAGCTTTGATTTCCCCACGTCCCTTTCTACAGCTGTTCTTCGAATTTCTCTCAACGGTAGAGAAGTCAACTGTTTGTTTGACACTGGAAGCTCTGAAAGCTTCATTCATCCTAGAGTCGTTAGAGCTCTCTCTCTCAACGTTTCTCGCTCTCGAGAGTCCGTCACTATGGCCTCCTCCGCTTTGACAATGAATACCGATGGTCACACTGTTGCTGACCTCCTCGTAAACGATCGTATGTACAAAACCGTCCGCTTGGTAATCCTTCCCTCTCTCTGTGTCGATGTCATCCTTGGCCAGGATTTCCAACGTCTCCATGAGAGCTTGACATTCAATTACGGTGGAAAACAGCCGCCCTTAACCATCTGCGGTCTAACGACGCTGCGAGTGGATCCTCCAAAGCTGTTTGCCCACCTTTCGCCCGATTGCCATCCAATAGCTACTAAATCTCGACGTTTCTCACCGGAAGACACGACGTTCATCCAAGAAGAAGTACGCAGATTGTTAGAAGAAGGTGTCATCGAACCAAGCAATTCGCCCTGGCGTGCACAAGTTTTGGTCGTCAAAGATGGAAGCCGCAAGAAACGCCTTGTCGTTGACTACTCAGCCACGATAAATAAGTTTACTCTTTTGGACGGTTATCCGTTACCTAGGATAGACTCGATAGTAAATAATTTGGGACAGTACAAAGTATTCAGTACTATCGACTTGAAAAGCGCCTACCACCAAGTGCCCATACATGCAGAGGACAAACCATATACCGCGTTCGAGGCCTCGCATGGCCTGTATCAATTCACGCGCATCCCGTTTGGCGTTACAAACGGAGTTGCGTGTTTCCAGCGAGTCATTGACACTTGCATCCAATCAGAGAAACTGGTGGGCGTCCATGCCTATCTTGACGACGTTACTATCGGTGGGACTACCCAAGAGGATCATGACGAAAACTTGAAGAAGTTCCTACAAGCAGCTAAGAAATGGAACTTCACTCTTAACGAAGAAAAATCAACGTTCTCTACGACCAAACTCCAAATTCTCGGTTATGAAATCGAAAACGGAAAAATTCGTCCCGATCCTACTCGGCTGAAGCCACTGCGGGAACTACCCTCTCCAAAAGACAAAAAATCTCTTCAGCGGGCCCTTGGCCTTTTTGCCTATTACTCCCAGTGGATATTCGACTATTCAAACAAAATACGTCCTCTCATGGCAACTAACAAATTCCCCATGTCATCAGACGCAGAGGCAGCATTTCAGCAGTTGAAAAAAGACATCGAAACCTCCGTCGTCCATGCGGTGGACGAATCAGTGCCCTTTGAACTAGAAACCGACGCCTCGGACTTTGCCATAGCGGCCGTATTAAACCAGCTTGGGAGGCCGGTAGCCTTCTTTTCCCGCACTCTGCTTCCGAGGGAAAAACATTACGCCTCAGTCGAGAAGGAAGCCCACGCAGTCATTGAGTCTGTCCGTCATTGGAAGCACTATTTGAGTGGCAGACACTTCACGATCAAGACAGATCAACGGTCTGTCAGTTTTATGCTTGACAAGCGTCACAGCAATAAAATAAAGAATGACAAGATCATGCGGTGGAGAATGGAACTCTCATGCCTAGATTTCGACATCGTCCACCGACCGGGAAAGGAGAACATCCCGCCTGACGTGTTCTCGAGAGCCTTCTGCGGAATGGCAGTACATGAGCACCATCAGCTACGCCTACTGCATGATCGCCTTTGCCATCCTGGCGTCACTAGGCTGTTCCACTTCGTCAGGTCTAAGAATCTACCATTCTCGCTCGACCAAGTGAAGCAAGTAATAAGCAGTTGCAACATCTGCGCTGAATGTAAGCCGCGGTTCTACCGGCCAGAAACGGCCGCCCTCATTAAGGCAACTCAGCCATTCGAGCGCCTGAACCTTGATTTCAAAGGGCCTCTACCCGGCGACCCAGCTAGACGTTTCTTGCTATGCATTGTTGATGAATACTCAAGGTTCCCGTTTGCTTTTCCGTGCGCCGACACATCAGCAGCCTCAGTCATCAAAGTGTTGACTGAACTATTCTCAGTATTCGGGACGCCAGGATACATTCACTCGGACCGGGGATCCGCTTTCATGAGCCAAGAATTAAGACAGTTCTTAGCCTCTAATGGCATAGCCTGCAGCAGGACCACGCCGTACAACCCACAGGGAAATGGCCAAGCAGAGCGCTATGTCGGTATCCTGTGGAAAACACTGACCCTTGCACTTAGATCCAAAAGCCTTCCTACCATCCGATGGCGTGAACTACTACCGGACGCCCTGCATTCCATGCGCTCGCTCCTGTGCACGGCCACTAATGCCACGCCTCACGAGCGCATGTTCAACCACAGCCGCCGGTCGTCCGCAGGCTCCTCCCTCCCTACCTGGCTGCTTCATCAGGGCTCCGTTTTCTTGAAAAAGCACGTCCGTTTGACGAAAACGGATCCTCTGGTCGATGAAGTCGAGTTAGTGGAGGCAAATCCCTATTACGCACACGTCCGCCTTCCAGATGGGCGCGACACAGTCGTCTCCACTCGACACTTGGCACCTGCGGGAACCTCTAGTGCACAAGAGGACGAGAGAGAGGGAGATGGCCTAGCCCTTGCCCCTGGACGGGCCCAGAAAGAACCCACTGAAAGCACCGCGCTACCACTGGAGGACGACGGTGAAAAGATGGCCCTTCGACGTTCTACGAGAATACGGCGCCCCCCTGCACGTTTAGACCTGTGACCTTCATTTCCTGAAGAGGGGAAGAATGTCGTGCGTTCTATAGATTACTGTACCCTCTGGGACGCGACCCCTACGTGCTTGTTTACGCCCTTTTGCCTTTCCAGTAATTATTGCCCATTATAGCTCTCGTTCTTCTAACTCAGTAAAACCTACGGTTTGGGTTTCATAACACTATTTCTCGTTCGTCAGCTGTTTTACGGCTAAGTCTTCTCAATTTCGCGCGTAATTCGCCGTCTTCGACGGTGGCACCACCTGGAACAGTCGAGGAACAAGGAAAAAGGCACTAGTGACACCTAGAGTTACATCAGACCCCTACGGGGTTGCTAATAGGAAAGACCCCGCTCACGTCCAATACCCTGTCGGGCGCAAATCCTCCGTCTCTGCGACATCTAGCCCCTGTAGGCTACCCCGACGTCGAAAAAATAGAAGCATGTAGAGTCACTCCGAGCGAGGATTACGCTCACGAACTCGGCATGGAGCCCATTGGTAGCCACCGCCCAAGTTCACGACCAGCCGTCAACCCACGGAACGTATCAATCCTTCGAATCACAAAGCCGCCTGGATGTCGGAAAGAGAGCCCCCCAGCGGCACTTCAACGTTGCGCAAGTCCACGCAGACGCCTCGACCGCCCGAGCGGCTAAATCTCTGACTGCTCTTTACAAGGCAGGGGAGAATGCCCTATGTGTTACCCCGAGTGTCTGACAATGTAACCTGCATATCAACTGTCGCTTCCTCTCTTGTCACGGAGCTCCGGATTCCTGCAGCTACCAATCTGTATCGCCTTAACGTTTTAATCGCCATAGATTTTAGCTCAGTGAAACCCACTGTACGGTCATGACAGTATCAATTAATATGGTCCTTACGAATAGATCAGCGGTGGATAGCGCACGAAAAGAAATTACTTGGCTACTTCGCAGTGACAGATTAATGGACCTCTGCAAGCAGACTGGAATCATATCACCCTCCCATCAGTTTACACATCAGGGATAAGTATCCTACCGACTTACACTGTACAGTGTACTGTCACCAAAGACATAACACTCAGTCACCCGATAACTCCCGCGGTCAACGAAAAATAGTTTTTTAATGAACATTGAAATATTAAAGCCAAATTTTCCGACTTGCAAACAAATCCATGAATATTAATAACAGTGGCTGTTTGTCGACATGCATGTCTAATACTCGAAGGCTTTATTAAGGCAAAAACTCCAAAGTCAGCATATGTTGTTTGAACAGATCATATATTGTTTTTGCGAAATGTTGTCTACAGAATCGCACTACATGCTGGCCGTTTACTTGTCAATTATTAGCAAAATATTAAGCTTGTCTGAGATCGGATTACACCGATACTTTTCGCGCTGCACCAAAGTTTGGTGGACAGTCAGACTAAACATAAGCACAAAATAAAGGAAACTTTTCAAATCCCCCCTGCATAGGGGCGCCGTGTTCGCAAAGCCACGGCGTTCGCAGCCAATCCTTACTGCGTAGGTGGCGCCACCATCGGCGAAATGGCGTCACTTTTTGGCGGCACCACAGTCGCAGGGCACTTGCACGACGTCCAGTGGTGCGTGACCGCATGGAAGACAACAGTGTCGAAAGCTCGGCACGGATAACTAAAACAGTGAGTTGGAAGAGCTCATTTCCTTCTGCAGATACTGACCATTTCGCCGATACCTAAGCTTAGACCTAAACACAACCGATCTTTCCAGTGCGCTCTGCTCCCGTACTCGTCGACTGATGATGGCTGTCGTTTTTGCCGATACCTAAGCTTAGACCTAAACACAACCGATCTTTCCAGTGCGCTCTGCTCTCATACTCGTCGACTGATGATGACTGTCGTTTTCGCCGATACCTAAGCCTAGACCTAAACACATCTGATGTTTCCAGTGCGCTATGCTCACGTACTTGTCGACAGGACAAGGTTACCACGGGTGTTGTTGTTTGGGGGCAAAATTGCAAAAAGACCCCACAAAGCTGACCATAGCAGCTACAATCGCACCAACCACTCACTGCGAGCACCACCATCCAGCAGGGGGATCGCCGCCTCTATCTTGCGCAAAGCTAACCATAGCAGCCATGAACGCACCCACCACTCACTTGCGAGCACCCCCAGTCTATCAGCTCCATTACGAACAGAAACATGACGCCATTTCTACAGACGGTGCCGCCACCTCTCTTACGAGGGCAACAACCAACGTGCTCTGTCTACCGATAGTGGCTCCGTCTAGGGGGGATTTGGAAATAGAGCCAAATAAAATTTTCCTTCAGTCGACATCTGGACACTGCATTAAGAAGAGTCATGTCCAAGTAATTCAATATCGATAATCAGGTGCACCTTTACAGCAAGTGCGCAATTTGTACGGTTGTCGTTGGTGACGACTAAAATTTTCCTTCGCTCGGCCAAATCGAAGGTGGATACTGCTGCGCCCTGGACTAGTTGCGTTGGGTATCGCTTTGGCTACAGTGAAATCGTTGCAAACTTAAATGGAAAAAGTTATCAGCAAATCACTCGTACCTTTTTCTAACGACTTTGTGGCCGCTGTTGTCCACCATAGACCAATCCCTGCAATGCGGTAAAGTCTAGAGCATGCAAGTTACCGCCGAAGTTTGGAAGACAATGCATTTCACTTACAAAGGAAGAAAATCACTAGAAATAGTACGACACTTTTTATCAAGCTTTTATTTTCAGTTATATTATTGTTGAACGAGTCAAAACTTGATAGGAACACTGTACCGTTGAATTCTAGTCCAAAAATCCACTGCTTGGATTGCTTCAATCAAAAAACGGCCCTCCAAGAATTCACGGAGCTCTAACAGAACCGAACTTTTACTTCTCTATCTTAGGTACTCTACGACCTTTAATTTTATTAAACGAAAACTATGCAAACAGTCGACCATGAAATACGACGTACCGCTTACAGAGCTCTTCACCATTGCTTGCAAAATCCCATCCAAAGCATTCGCTTCGAAATCGCCCATGATTTTAACGTCACGGAAAATGTTACCATATCCATCCTTAGCAATTGCGTTGCGCCCGGTGTGAGCCACTAACAGCAGGAAGAACACTTCAAAATGCACAAGAACTTCAGTCATTATTGCTTGGTGTGCGATTAGTATGCTGGATGGTCTAATAACATTTTATAAACATTCCAAAAGCATAGACGCATCGGCAGCTATTGATCCATTAGTTGAAATGACGCAGATTGTAAAATGTGTGCGACAGCGTTAATGAAGTTAACATAAACGAAATCATCTCAGTGAGCGAAGTTTCGTTCACCGAGCACACGTCTGATAACAATATGGAACTTACAATAATTTTCTTGAGAAACGAACCTCGACGCTTAAGAAATGTCTGCGTCAACATCATTCCATTAGTGATACGTGATTTCCTTTCCCTGACGTTCCGAAAGCCTCATTGCACCTGCAAGTCAAACAATGCGCAACTCTAGATTATGAAAAACATCAAAAAGTGGAAAGATGGGCTTCCGTAGGAGATAGTCAGGCAGCCAGAAAGGAGTAGACGCTATTAATACTAACTATCGTACTTCGGAAGTAAATCTATTTTTCAGTTTAGTATTTGTATTGAGAAAAGGGAAGATTGAATTACAATCAGAGCACCCACTTAGGAGCAACTACCTATGTGTTCTCATTTATACGTGACGCAATAAAGTCGAAATTAAACCGCAATCCACCGGATGACGTCAACAAAGAGAGTGGAAATTGAATTTGGTCGTATGGAGGTATAGGTTGAAAAGGAGAACTTCCCAAAGCAATGAAACTTTATCAACATGTTACATTACGAAGCTTGTAATTAAGTGACTCTAAGGCATGAGACAAGAATGACATGCACTTATACACGCATCTCCTACGAAGACAGCAATGGCGTTGAAAGAACAACTGGTTAGCACTGGAGTTGCAATGCTTATGGAAATCAAACTGCGTCGCGTTCTGCCAACTCCATCAAACATGATGCTGCCACAACAACGAGCAATTGCTCAATTGACTTTGAACGCTGTAAGCCGTTGAAGGTAACACTGACGCTTTAACAATGGTACTTCCAGTTTCGCCACACCATCTGGGTACAATCTCTAAACGATGGCATCGCTTGCAAGATTGCCACGTTCTTAATATCCTTGCTTCAAAGAAAGAAGACGTAAATATTTAGCCATCACACATATTGAACTATCGGGATGTCTTGTAGGGGGTGTTCTCTGTGACATGCTGGACATGAGTACAGCACGTGCCCGTTTTGAGGGTCTAATGACCAATGGAAACAACGTCCAACCAGCGGATGGATGGGCAGTCTATTTCAGTATATTAAGTACATCCAAATGAGTACAAGCCGTGCACAATTCAACTGCCTCCAGTTGTTCAAAGAACCATTGTAAAAGAACGCTGCAGAGAAAAGAGAACGCGACTTCCATTGGCACAATCAAATGCATATACAGTGTCAACTTGAATTGTCATAAAGGAGGTAAATATTGCACAATTCATCAGGACTAATATCGTTGTTGTGTACAACAAGGATTCGACCATAGCTCTCTAACAATCGCTTTACGTAACCCAAAATAAATAGGACGGAATGCAAGAAACTGAGACAGGCAATAACGAGTTACCATTACAACAACTGCACATCTTAATAAAAACCTTTCCTAACGACTGGACCTCGTTATTATGACACTTTGCTTATTCATTAGTATTGCAATCCGCGGCATATTGGAATTTTCATGTTGGGTAATCGGCGGAACAGTATAATATTACTAATTTTAAAGTATGACTAACGTGACATTACACCTAGTATAATGATAATCAGCTGAATATAGGGTCTGTAACAGAACTCCGTTTCACCTTTTCAAATTTGCACGACTACAGTTCTGTTTCCTCTATTATAAACCATTTAACAACATGGAACCACAGGAGCCAGCCAGCTCAGCGTCGGTGTCGTTGTCAACAGGCGATTTCTAATAAAGCAAATGAAATTATCATGCAACAATGGAAATACGAAAACACGACTCGTTTATAAATGCCATGCGAATAATTTAGTCGTCCTCACGTGCATGTGATCTCACGTAACGAGATTTACAAATCTTCAAAAAGCCTTGTTATAACGCGATGCGCAATTTCACTGTAACGCGACTTCGCGTCTAATATCAAACATAGCGAAACATTATCCGAGCAAAAAAGCATAACACAAGAATCGAAGTTGTACAGAAAGCTCAATACGTAAAAGCCAAATTGTTTCCGTTCGTTGTTACAGATATTGCCTTCCGTTCAATAATATACTTAGTAAATCGCTTTCTCATTTTGTTTACCACTGGAAGCACATATGCGCTATAACGGGAGCAGACTCTCACGTATTAGTAAACGGATAGTATCTCCAGTTACAACGCGAGCCATTAAGACGTTCGGTTTCAATTATTCATTTTTCTATAATTTGCACATCCCGAGTATCGCGATTTAACTTAGCGCGTTTGCAAGAAAAATATTTTCATGTTAAACAGTTAGCGAGTGTATATATTAAAGTATACACAGATAACCCGATGAGAATATATATATATATATATATATATCA
>CBXJ02000357.1:0-11412 GCA_000612645.2 Trichuris muris | reverse complement strand
TGGTTAATACCTGTTTAAAAGTTTAAAGAAGTTTAACCGTTGTGTTATCACTGGACTCATGGTTGACAACTTAAACCGGCATGGGTTAACACCGGACTCATGGTTAATATCGCCATTACCAGAGCTTTCTTGACATGTTACAGAGGACAGCAACCGTAATTTTACCGTGAATTGTTGAGAAGAAAGACATTGACAATCAAAAGTTGACGAATGATTGACAAGATATCCTTTAAAAGTTTAACCATGATTAACCTCAGGGTGGACACAGGATACATGGTTAACAAGTACCACCCCCTGGGTAACACAGGACTCATGGTTAATACCTGTTTAATAGTTTAACCAAGTTTAACCGTTATGTTAACACAGGACTCGTGGTTGAAAAGTTAAACTGCCATGGCTTAACACAGGAATCATATTTTATATAGCCATTACCACAGCTTCCTTGACAAGTTGCAGAGGGCAGCTACCATAATTTTATAGTGAATTGTTGAGAACAAAACTCATCGATACTCAAAAGATGACGCATGATTGACAAATGTCCTTTGAAGGCATAACCATGTTTAACTGTTGGGTTAACACAGGATAAATGGTTAACAAGTTCCATCCCGCTGCGTAACACCGGACTCGTGGATAATACCTGTTTAAATGTTCTGCCATGTTTAACCGTTATGTTAACACAGGTGTGGTGGTTGACAAGTTAAATCGTCGTGGGTTAACATAGGTCTCATGCTTAATATAGCCATTACCAGAGCTTCCTTGACAAGGTACAGATGGCAGCTATAGTAATTTTCCTTGAATTGTTGAGAACAAAGTCATCGATACTCAAAAGTTGAGGCATGGTTGACAAGATACCTTTTAAAACTTTAACCTAGTTTAGTAGTTTTGTTGACACAGGAATGCTGGTTGACAAGTTAAACCGCCATGGGTTAACAGAGGACTCATGGTTAATATCGCCATTAGCAGACCTTCCTTGACCAGTTACAGAGGCCTCCATCCGTAATTTTACCGTGAATTGTTGACAAGAAAATCATAGATACTCAAAATTTGTCACATGGTTGGCAAGATATCCTTGAAAATTTTAGCCAAGTTTGATTGTTCGGTCAACAGAAGACACATGGCTAAAAAGTTTAATCGCCTTTGGTAACACAGGACTCACGGTTAACAAGTTTAACCAGTTTGGGATAACAGCGGACTCGTGGATAATACCTGTTTAAATGTTTTACCATGTTTAACGGTTATGTTAACACACGAGTGGTGGTTGACAAGTTAAGTCGTCGTGGGTTAACATAGGTCTCATGGTTAATATAGCCATTACCAGAGCTTCCTTGACAAGTTACAGATGGCAGCTATAGTAATTTTCCTTGAATTGTTGAGAACAAAGTCATAGATACTCAAAAGTTGAGGCATGGTTGACAAGATACCTTTTAAAACTTTAACCTAGTTTAGTAGTTTTGTTGACACAGGAATGCTGGTTGACAAGTTAAACCGCCATGGGTTAACAGAGGACTCATGGTTAATATCGCCATTAACAGACCTTCCTTGACCAGTTACAGAGGGCTCCATCCGTAATTTTACCGTGAATTGTTGACAAGAAAACCATAGATACTCAAAATTTGTCACATGGTTGACAAGATATGCTTGAAAATTTTAACCAATTTTAGCCGCTGGCTAAACACAGAACTCGTCGTAGACAACATAAACCGTCATGGGTTAACCCTGGATTCATGGTTAATATCGCCCTTACTAGAGCTTGCTAGACAACCTACAGAGGGCAGCAACCGTAATTTTACCGTGAATTGTTGAGAAGAATGACATAGAAACTCAAATGTTGACGGATGGTTTACAAGATATCCTTTAAAAGTTTAACCATGTTTAAGCGTTGGGTTAATACAGGACACATGGTTAACAAGTTCCACCCCTACCCCCCATGGGTTAGCAGAGAACTCGTACTGAACACCTGTTTAGAGGTTTAAACAAGTTTAACAGTTATGTTAACACAGGACTCGTGGTTGACAAGTTTAACCGCCATGGGTTTACCCAGGACTCACGGTTAGTATCGCCATTACCAGAGCTTCCTTGACATATTACACACGGCAGCAACAGAAATTATGCCGTGAATTGTTGAGAAGAAAGTCGTAGATACTCAAAAGTTGACGCATGGTTGACAAGATATCCTTTAAAAGTTTAACCATGATTAACCTCTGGGTTGACACAGGATACATGGTTAACAAGTACCACCACCCTGGGTTGACACAGGACTCGTGGTTAATACCTGTTTAATAGTTTAACCAAGTTTAACCCTTATGTTAACACAGGACCCGTGGTTGAAAAGTTAAACTGCCATGGCTTAACACAGGAATCATATTTTATATCGCCATTACTACAGCTTCCTTGACAAGTTGCAGAGAGCAGCAGCCATAATTTTATAGTGAATTGTTGAGAAGAAAGTCATCGATACTCAAAAGATGACGCATGGTTGACAAATGTCCTTTGAAAGCTTAACCATGTTTAACTGTTGGGTTAACACAGGATAAATGGTTAACAAGTTCCATCCCGCTGCGTAACACCGGACTCGTGGATAATACCTGTTTAAATGTTCTGCCATGTTTAACCGTTATGTTAACACAGGTGTGGTGGTTGACAAGTTAAATCGTCGTGGGTTAACATAGGTCTCATGCTTAATATAGCCATTACCAGAGCTTCCTTGACAAGGTACAGATGGCAGCTATAGTAATTTTCCTTGAATTGTTGAGAACAAAGTCATCGATACTCAAAAGTTGAGGCATGGTTGACAAGATATCTTTTAAAACTATAACCTAGATTAGCAGTTTTGTTAACACAGGAATGCTGGTTGACAAGTTAAACCGCCATGGGTTAACAGAGGACTCATGGTTAATATCGCCATTAGCAGACCTTCCTTGACCAGTTACAGAGGGCTCCATCCGTAATTTTACCGTGAATTGTTGAGAAGAAAGTCATAGATACTCAAAATTTGACCATGTTTGACAAGATATCCTTTAAAATTTTAACCAATTTTGACTGTTCGGTCAACACAAGACACATGGCTAAAAAGCTTAACCGTCTTATGTAACACAGGACTCACGGTTAAGAAGTTTAACCAGTTTGGGATAACTCAGGAATCATGGTTAATACCGGTTTAAACGTTTAATAAAGTTTAACGGTTGGCTTGAACAGGAATCGTGGTTGACCAGTTAACCCGCCATGGGTTAACACACGACTCATGGTTAATATGTTCATTTCCAGAACTTCCTTCACTACTTACAGATGGCAGCTATAGTTATGTTACCGGGAATTGTTGAGAACAAAATCATAGGTACCCACAAGTTGATTCATGGTTGAGAAGATATCCTTTAAAAGTTTAACCAATTTTAACCGCTGTGCTAACACAGGACTCGTGGTTGAGAAGTTAAACCGCGATATGTTGACACAGGACTCATGGTTAATATCGCCCTTACTAGAGCTTGCTAGACAACCTACAGAGGGCAGCAACCGTAATTTTACCGTGAATTGTTGAGAAGAATGACATAGAAACTCAAATGTTGACGGATGGTTTACAAGATATCCTTTAAAAGTTTAACCATGTTTAAGCGTTGGGTTAATACAGGACACATGGTTAACAAGTTCCACCCCTACCCCCCATGGGTTAGCAGAGAACTCGTACTGAACACCTGTTTAGAGGTTTAAACAAGTTTAACAGTTATGTTAACACAGGACTCGTGGTTGACAAGTTTAACCGCCATGGGTTTACCCAGGACTCACGGTTAGTATCGCCATTACCAGAGCTTCCTTGACATATTACACACGGCATCAACAGAAATTATGCCGTGAATTGTTGAGAAGAAAGTCGTAGATACTCAAAAGTTGACGCATGGTTGACAAGATATCCTTTGAAAGTTTAACCCTGTTTAACCTCTGGGTTGACACAGGATACATGGTTAACAAGTACCACCACCCTGGGTTGACACAGGACTCGTGGTTAATACCTGTTTATTAGTTTAACCTAGTTTAACCGATATGTTAACACAGGACTCGTGGTTGAAAAGTTAACCCACCAGGGCTTTAGCCAGGTATCATATTTTATATTGCCATTACTACAGCTTCCTTGACAAGTTACAGAGGGCAGCCTCCATAATTTTATAGTGAATTGTTGAGATGAAAATCATCGGTACTCAAAAGATGACCCATGGTTGACAAATGTCCATTGAAAGTTTAACCATGTTTAACCGTTGGGTGAACACAGGATAAATGGTTAACAAGTTCCATCCCGCTGCGTAACACAGGACTGGTGGTTAATACCTGTTTAAATGTTTTACCATGTTTAACCGTTATGTTAACACTGGAGTCGTGGTTGACCAATTAAATCGTCGTGGGTTAACATAGGAATCATGGTTAATATAGCCATTACCAGAGCTTCCTTGACAAGTTGCAGATGGCAGCTGTCGTAATTTAGCTAGAATTGTTGAGAACAAAACCATTGTCAAGGATGCGCCTTGACAAGGGGAGAGTAACGATTACCAACACACCAACGACACACTCTCGTCACCAACCTTTTATTACCGTAATAATCGTATCGGCAGGGTAATGCGTGACTACGTTAGTACGGTCGTCCCCTCACGAAGCTATTCGTGACACTCCGCCCTTGTGGCATCACCACAAACTTCCTCAGGCCCTTGGGACGTTTCAAGCAGGGCAATTCTTGCCGCCGGCCTGACGTAGGTGCGAGAGGCAGTTCTCACGGTCACCGTTCTCACGACGTCGTCCTTGCCTGGATGGTCTTGCGTGATACGACCGGTGGGCCACGAGCCTCTTTTTTAGGGACGGGTCTATGATCGTAACATAATCTCCAACCTGCGAATTAGGCCGGTCCCTTGTCCACTTTTGACGTCGCTGTAGCGTCGGTAAGTATTCCTTCAACCATTTCGTCCAGAAGCGATCAGCGATCGCCTGCGCGGCCTTCCAGTGACGTCTAGGGGTAGCCGGCCCGGCAGCCACTACCGCTGGCACGTTCGAATTCTGCCGCCCAATTAGAATATGGAAGGGCGTGAACGGCTCAAAACACTCCGGATCCGATGACAGGTAGGTGAGAGGCCGACCGTTGAGCAGGGCCTCTACCTCAGCTAGTACTGTGGCTAACACCTCATCAGAGCCGGCGTTTCCCTGCAGAGTGGCAACTAACGCACGCTTCGTCACTCCGATTAACCTTTCCCAACTGCCGCCATAGTGCGGGCAATAAGGGGGAGTGAACTTCCAGTCAATATTTTGCCCCGTTAAGAAGCGATCTACTCTTTCGTCAGGGACTACTATTTGTCTGAGTAAACGTTCGGCGGCCACCAGATTCTTACCATTGTCTGAAAATATTCGAAGTGGACAGCCGCGCCTGGCTATAAACCTTCGAAGACAATTGATAAAGGAGTTAACGTCCAAGCTATAGGCTACTTCCAGATGGCAAGCCCTGCTGGACATACAGGTAAAAAGACAGCCGTACCGCTTAACTTTAGATCGCAGCACGTTGACCTCAATAGGTCCGAACAGATCTACTCCAGTGTTGGTGAATGCAGGAAGGGTAAGGTCGACTCTACAACTGGGTAGGTCACCCATCAGCGGCTCACATGGCTTAGCTGCAAGCTTCTTGCAGTATAGGCACCCCTTCAGAATAGTCCTGATTGTTCTGCGACCACTGAGGATCCAGAATTCGCTCCTCAGGTGTGCAAGTATCCTTTCAACCCTCGCGTGCATTAGCTGCAAGTGGCGGTCCCAGACAATCCGATGTAACAGACTTCCGGTGCAAGCCAGAATTATAGGATGTTTCACAGCCGCAATGACGTCCGCTTCCCTCAAACGTCCACCAACTCGAAGCAGACCCGACTGGTCTAAGAAGGGTCGCAGAGCAGCTATTCTCGAATTCTGGCTCAGTGGGAAGCCCGCTTCTATGGCGCTTATCTCTGGCTCGAAATACGTCCTTTGCTCCATCCGCAAACAGGTTTCGCGCGCCTTAGTAAGCTCCTCCGCACTGAGGCTCCCGACCGGACGCAGGGAACGCTTCCGCATCGCCGGAAGGGCCCATGCCACTATGCGGATGATTGACCTCCAACGCGAGCACTTATCGAATAGATCGCGTAAGGGATTCTCCCAGTTTTGACGCTGGCCTATTGCACAGACAGAAATGGTCTGAGCCTGCATTTCATGAGCTCTATCGACCGGACTGGTCGGCCAATGTTCCTCCGTTTGCCACAAGAACTTAGGTCCGCGAAACCAACGATGGTTAATGTCCGCTGAAACTCTTCTTAGGCCCCGTGACAGGTCGTCAGCCGGGTTCAATTCCGACGGTACGTAACGCCATTGTCCAGGCTTAGACTCTTCGAGTACTTCAGCGATTCTGTTCATTACAAACGCATTTAGCTTGGCGATTGCCGTGGACATCCAATGTAAAACAGTCGTAGAGTCGGTCCAATAATGGACGTCAACGGCAGGAATGTCCAGCTGCGCCTGTATGGCGGCACCTAGGCGTACTGCTATAACCACGGCTTGGAGTTCCATACGCGACATAGTCAGTGGACGCTTCGGTGCTAGACGCGACTTGGCCATTACCAGGGAGACTTGCACTTCGCCACAGGTGGCCAATCTCAGGTAACAGACAGCTCCGAAAGCAAGAGTCGAGGCATCTGCGAATATGTGCAGTTGCACCGCCTCAGCGTTGTTCCTAATTCCGTACCAACGCGGGATCCTCAAGCATATGACGTGCTGCAGATCGTCAGACCACCGTTGAAAACGCCGCACCAGCAGAGGACTGACGTCGTCATCCCAGCCAGAGTTGCTTTCGCAAGCAGCTCGCAAGATCAACTTTGCTTCCAAACAAAATGGCGCTACCAAGTCAAGGGGGTCGAAGAACCTTGCAACAGCGCTGGCCAGTTGCCTGCGCGTTCGGATTTCTTTATTGACATCGGCGAGCTGGTAGAAAAGGCTGTCGTCAATGAAGTTCCACTGCATTCCTAGAGCTCCCGCTATCGGTTCGCCTCCCAAATTCAGGTCTACCGACGCCTGTGACCACTGGCTCTTGGGAAAGGCTTGAAGAACCGTGGGTGAGCTCGAGGCCCATTTTGACAGCGGAAACCCTCCGCCCATCAACGCGGTGTATAGCTTCTCACTGAACTCCACTGCTTGCTGAACCGTCGGAAATGAGTCCAAATAATTATCCACATAGAATTGGCTAGCGGCTCTCATAGCCTTATGCCCCATATCAGACTCTGACAAACATCTATTCAACGCGTATATACAACTCGCCGGAGCTGACGCAAGCCCGAATACCTGACGCGTCATCTGATAAGTTATGATCATCCGGTTCGCATCGTCCTTCCACAGGAAACGCAAAGCCGACTGATCCTCTACCGGAACAAGAACTTGGTGGAACATGCTATCCACATCTGCAGACAGAGCTACCTCGTACCGTCGAAACCTAATTAGAATGCCGCACAGATCGTTCAACATTGGCGGCCCTTTGCTCAGCATATCGTTCAATGAAACGCCGTCATATTTCGCTGAAGCGTCGAACACGACGCGGATTTTTGTCGGCTGTGAGACACGCCGTACTGCGTGATGGGGTAAATGCCATATTCGTCCCATGGAGAATGAATTTCAGAGCTGCTTAGTTTTCGAGCTATTCCACGGCGCACGAGATCGTCGATAGCGTCGCTGTAAGCCTTTCCCAGAGCCTTATCCACAGACAACCGCCGCTGCAAAGCGGCCAGACGACCGACAGCCTGTGCGCGGTTGTTCGGAAGGCGACGGTCAGGGTCCTTCCATAGCAAGCCAACCTCATAACGGCCTGATCGTTTTACGGTAGACGTTTTCAACTGCTCGCGACTTAGCTGTTCCTCACTTGACAGGGGAACCTTAACGTTTGGCTTCGTCCCGAAGGCTTCAGTTGACCAGAACTTCTCCAGCATGACCAGCAGTGGGTCGTCATTCCTAGTGACCTTGTTCACCAGTCGGGCGTGGTCAGGGTGATCCGGTCGACAATTCAGCGGGCCGATAGCAGTCCAGCCGAGTGGACCACGAATGGCATAAGGCTGGTCATCTTCTGCAGGCAGCCGAACTTCTAGCTGGCGGTGTACGTCAATTACGTCTGCACCGAGCAGGATGTGTACGGAACTGTAATCCAATGACGGCAGCGGGATATCACTCAAATGAGGCCAGTTCCCTTTTAGTCGTGGCCAATCCATGACGCGCCTAGAAAAGTTCAACCCAGGGACCGTAATGGCGTCTTTAACCTTCACGGTATACTCTCCGTCGGTGGAGCTAACTTCAAACGAAACCATGGCCGATGTCGTCACGGGAACGCTACCGCAGAATGTGGCTAGCCGTACCATACTTGTCTTCCTTGCCAGCCCGAGTTTACTGGCCATTTCCTCCGTTATCAACGTGACTTCGCTACCGGGATCCCATAAAGCGCTAGCTACGTTTAAACCATTAGGACCACGGAGAAGTACTGGAACTACCGACAACAGTACCGTGGCGTTCGACGCATGGGATGCCGTCCCGATATGAACAGTTTCAGGTGCGCCACTGGGCTGTTCAGGAAGAGGCGATTCGACACCTCCTGAGTGCATGGATGCTGATCGGTGTATAAGAGCATTGTGTCTACCTTTACATCCGTTGATGCCACAGATACGTCCCTCCTTACAATTTCGTGCGACATGCCCTGCTTCCAAACAGCTGAAGCAATGTTTTGCATTTTTAACGACGCTGGTCCTCTCTTCAACCGACAGCGCGTTGAAGTCTGGGCATTCTCGCAGGCGGTGGCGCCGCTGGCAATGGGCGCACGTCTGTGTGGCCTTAATAGGCTTGGAAGTCACTGCATTAACTCTAGGCTTCCCATAAGCCTTGGACTTGACGACGCGCCGCTGCTCTGATCTGTCATCGTCAGCATCAAATATGGCAGCTGAGCGCTTTGTTAGCACCAGTTCCGACAACCATTCGTCCAGGTCCAGCAGATTCACAGGACGTGACAAACGTCGAGCATTCTCCAACCACCTTTCGCGGAGATGGGGCGTCAGTTTCTTGACCACATCATGCAGGTTGCCAACCGAATGTACTTCCAATTCATTACCGGTCTTCATAAGGGAACTCACAACACCGTGTAGCTCGCATACGAACCGATCCAGTCCAGCGATGTCTCAGCGGCTTGATGCAACGCAGCGCATTTACGCTATACTGGGCAATCAGCCTGCGGTCACCATATTTGCGCTTCAAGGTCTGCAGTGCCTGATGATACAGCGCGGGATTGTAGAGATAGGTAGCAACACTATCGCGCACTCGCGGGGCCAGCAATCTTCCCAAATATGCGATCCGTACCGCATCCGATGGTATCGTGTCATGTACTAAAGCCTTAAAGCTTCCGATGAACATGTCCCACTTGCGGGGATCACCATCGTAAGGCTCGACACCAGAAGTCGGATCAATCGCAGACGGTACCGCATACCGTTGCGTAGCGGCTGATTCCTCTCCACCCAAGGAGGAAATCCAAGCGTCCGGGGCCATCGATTCTGACAGAGCGTGGTCATCACGTGCGTTACCTTGAATAAAGGGAGCGGCCTGACTTGAGATTCCCGCAGGCCATGACGACCGAGCCCGTTCATCAACGACAGCTGTCAAGCCTTGCGCTGTCGCCTGCTGCCCCAACGCAGAAGCTGAGACGACTTCGCAGCTGCCTTCCTCTGTCACAGTGCCGCCCTGATGCGACAGCGATAACGTTAGTAGCTTCTGCTCGTCACTTGACACATTGTGTGCTTTCGGTACAGCGCTGCTCGTCTCTGCTTGGCTTCGTTCCAACTGTGTCGGCGTCTGCCGTGCGGATGATTCACCATTGCTGGCTACGCTGGCCGCCTTCAGTTCCGATATCTCGAGACGAAGGGCGTCCAATTCTGCTCGCATCACTTTCAAATCGTCAACAGTCTCAGGGGCTTCAGGAGCTGATTCAAGCATTCCATCATGAGGAGGTGAGGTCGAATAACTTCCACGACTTCTTACTGAAGTCTGACCTGTACGCCGCGCCCTCATGACTGGCGACCGATGGGAACGCGCACTCAGGGCTTTCCACAACTGCAGGGAACACGCGCTTAGGGTGTTCCAATGGAGGACACACTTACGGTGTCCCAACGGAGCGCACACACAGGTATCCCGGCTCGAGGCACCAGAACTTGTCAAGGATGCGCCTTGACAAGGGGAGAGTAACGTTCACCAACACACCAACGACACACTCTCGTCACCAACCTTTTATTACCGTAATAATCGTATCGGCAGGATGTAATGCGTGACTACGTTAGTACGGTCGTCCCCTCACGAAGCTATTCGTGACAACCATAGATACTCAAAAGATCACGCATGATTGACAAATGTCTTTTGAAAGCTTAACCATGTTTAACTGTTGGGTGAACACAGGATAAATGGTTAACAAGTTCCATCGCGCTGCGTAACAGAGGATTCCTGGTTAATACCTGTTTAAATGTTTTACCGTGTTTAACCGTTATGTTAACACAGGAGTGGTGGTTGACAATTTAAATCGTCGTGGGTTAACATAGGTCTCGTGGTTAATATAGCCATTACCAGAGCTTCCTTGACAAGTTACAGATGGCAGCTATAGTAATTTTCCTTGAATTGTTGAGAACAAAGTCATAGATACTCAAAAGTTGAGGCATGGTTGACAAGGTAGCTTTTAAAACTTTAACGTAGATTAGCAGTTTTGTCAACACAGGAATGCTGGTTGACAAGTTAAACCGCCATGGGTTTACAGAGGACTCATGGTTAATATCGCCATTACCAGACCTTCCTTGACCAGTTACAGAGGGCTCCATCCGTAATTTTACCGGATTGTTGAGAAGAAAGTCATAGATACTCAAAGTTTGACCCATGTTTGACAAGATATCCTTTAAAAATTTTAACCAATTTTGACTGTTCGGTCAACACAAGACACATGGCTAAAAAGCTTAACCGTCTTATGTAACACAGGACTCACGGTTAAGAAGTTTAACCAGTTTGGGATAACTCAGGAATCATGGTTAATACCGGTTTAAACGTTTAATAAAGTTTAACGGTTGGCTTGAACAGGAATCGTGGTTGACCAGTTAACCCGCCATGGGTTAACACACGACTCATGGTTAATATGTTCATTTCCAGAACTTCCTTCACTACTTACAGATGGCAGCTATAGTTATGTTACCGGGAATTGTTGAGAACAAAATCATAGGTACCCACAAGTTGATTCATCGTTGAGAAGATATCCTTTAAAAGTTTAACCAATTTTAACCGTTGTGCTAACACAGGACTCGTGGTTGAGAAGTTAAACCGCGATATGTTGACACAGGACTCATGGTTAATATTGCCCTTACTAGAGCT
>CBXJ02000356.1:0-18348 GCA_000612645.2 Trichuris muris | reverse complement strand
TTGGCAATCGCCAAAGTATGGTTGCAAAGTGTACCAACTATCGAAAATTGAAGCAGGAATGGCCGAACAACGTATACCTTGCGCGCAGCAAAATTCAGGGACTCGGCCTTTTCGCTAAACGAGACATCGAAATGAACGCTATGGTCATTGAGTACATTGGCGAAGTTATACGCAATGAGGTACATAGCGCGTCATTGAATAAATTATTTGTCTGCATTCCACTTGTTAAAGTTATATCATTAAAACAATTCTTAGGTAGCCGAACGTCGCGAGAAAAGGTATCAAGAGCGCAATCGAGGCGTTTACATGTTTCGATTGGACAGCGATTGGGTGATCGACGCGACAATGGCCGGCGGACCGGCGCGATATATCAACCATTCCTGCGATCCCAACTGCATAGCCGAACGGATCGACTTGGACAGAGAAGCTCGTATAGTGATCATGAGTTGCCGTCCCATCTGCAAGGGCGAAGAGGTATGTTGTTGTATATACCACCCAAAATTGCGAGCACCCATATTGGGACAACATTTCCTTTTCAGCTCACGTACGATTATCAATTCGACTTTGAGGATGATACGAGCAAATTGCCTTGCCTCTGCAGTGCACCCAATTGCCGAAAATGGATGAATTAGCACTTTTCTTGTCCTCATGTTTTTATCCCCATTTTTTTAAAAATTGACTTGGCGCGCGCCTGGCAATTCAGGGCCGCCTCTGCTGCGCAAGCATGGCGGGGCGATTCAAATGTTTCCAAACTCTCTCTCTCTCTCTCTGTTTAAGAAGTCGCCTCGCGGTTGTTCGTTGAAATGCGTTGCGGTTCGAACTTCTTATTCTCTCCGTCATAGGCGCAGAGACAGAGAGCCGCACAATGTTTCAATGGTGCTGCACGCGCGCTTCCTTCACGCGCAGTGGTCGTTTTCTCCAGTCGCCGTTACACATAGTGCGTTAACACAGCCGTTTGTTAAATAATACGAAACTACCTTTTCTTGTCGAAAGCTACATTTACGCGCGCGCACACACACACACACACACTTTTGAAGGTTTTATAAAAGCATTTCAGATTTGTACCACGTCATCCATTTTCCCTTCCCTAATTGCTCGCAGTTGGCGCGTTATTTTCTACCGTCACTTTGGCTAGCCGTCGCTTTCCTTTTTTCACACCATTGGCGCGTTGCCGTATCGTTCCCCCGATCCGTTTTTGCACCCCGATCGTATCTGTACAAAATGTCCTACATCGTTCATGCCGCACACGCGCACTGCGTTTCCCGCGGAAGCGGGCGCGTACCGGCCGTGGAGCGTAGGCGACTTTTGCAAAACAGTAAAATATTGTTTGTCCATTTGCCATCTTTATCGGACGAATTGGCGGTGCTGCTGACGCGAAGATAGGAATGTTTGTCATTGCGTGACTGTTCGTCGAAAAGGGATCCCACTTCCATTCGTTCATTACTGGCGACGACGAAGGGACAGAGAGCAATGATTTCGGCGGACAATTGCTCGCGCTACTGCAGCACCGCTATGCCAATGACGACGAAGACCGGATGGATTGGCGACGCCTCAGCAGCAGCGGTGGCAAAGATGGAATGTTCAATTCAACCGGCGGCCCAACACGGTCAATACGCGCAGACGTGTCATTGGCATAGGCCGGATGCGCACTTCTATTTTGGCCAATCGACCGTACAACAACACCTTTCCGAAGAAGAACTTCTTATATGCTCAATTGCGAGCCAATGCGATGCGATGCGCGGACAAAATTGTTTAGCGAACAGCGGAAATTCTTCCACTTACCCGAACGGTAGGATGAATCGATGACGGCTTTCAATCGTTTCACGTACGTTCATTGTTGTAGTAACCGACTGTAGCGGCGATGCATGGTATGCTCAGCAGCAACACTCGACGACGCCAAGATCAGTTGTGCCGCAGATCGCCGCCGCCGACAACGACGACGAATCGGTTGCGCTGAGCCAATTGGAGAATTGGACGACTCAACGACGACGCTGCGCGCACAGTCTAATAGAGCGTCGATACAGAAGCAGCATCAACGAGCGGATGGCCGAATTGAAAAGTTTGGTCGCCGGAACGGATGCGAAGGTTGGTTGGTGTTTGCAGCGTAGCGGCGCCAGCAGCGCATCGTGTCGTTCGTTGTTCGCTTCTCGTTTAGCTGAGCAAGTCGGCAATTCTTCGCACGGCCATTGAACAGCTGAAGCGTCTGCGCCAAAGCAACGACTCTTTGCGAGCCGAGAATGAGCACCTGCAACGGCTGCTGTCGTCGGAGCGTCATCGCCATCTTCCGCAAAGCGAACTCTGCAACGACAGCAGCGCCGCCTACGTGGCCGTCCAACAGCCAACAGCGACCACCGCCTTCGACGCCGCTGATTGGTTGAGACGCGACGGCAATAATGTAAGACTGCTGACCGCTTCACCGACGTTCGCCGCTGACGCGCTGGTGTTATGCAAATTTTTTAAAATTCAAACTTTTGAAAGCATTATTGATGCTCATGCTCTCTTCAACTTAGGGCGGCGCCAATCCATGCGCAATTGAGATTAGCATTGTTTCTTTAAGCATTTTAGCGCGCCCAACTCCGCCAGCAAGCGCCGTCCCCTTCCTTTCGGAAAGGGACCCCCTTGTCCTTTCGACTTCGATTGGTCATTTGCCGAAGCAGTGCTTCGGAGCAGACACGCTAAAGTGGTCACTTGTAGCCGTTCGGGGAAAAGCGCAATTGCGTAAATACAAGCGCGGCGACACGTCGCCAAAACCGTGCATTTTTTAAGCGCTCGTCAATGTTTTCAATTGTCCGAAAGGGATGCCATAGTTTTTTGTTTAAATTTTTACCCGTGAACAGGTCGGCACTTCGGGGACGCTTAGGCGAAACGTATTGTTCAATGGAATAGGGTCGAGTGGACGGCGAAACGACGTCGTCAAAGCTTTCCCAATTGGCATGCTGCAATTGCTTTTGTTTTCTTCCATCGAAGCGTTCGCACGGCAACGCGTTGTCGTCAACAATCCGTGGACGCTTTTTCCTTCTTCTTTTCCATTCCTCTTCTTGAGCCCATTTGACGTTTGCGATTGCGCGAACTATTTGCCGCTTCTCGGCGATCAATGCATTCGACGGGTCGTCGTCCGCAGTGACAGTCTGTTTGGTCGTCGCTCCTCTTATGTACTTCCATTGCATTGTAGAGTTTTTGCGTGCAACCTTTAGCAATCGTCCTTCTTTCCAACGCGTAAGACGATCAGCGGCGGCGGGTCGTCCCAATTTATGACACTTGGAATTATGTACGGTCATTTTGAACGGCAATTGTTTGAATGCCGCCGCTTTGCACGTTGCGCAACAGTTGGAGAATGCCAGCCTTAGGTGACCCAAAAAGGCGGGAAACTTACTTTGCCAAGCAAATTGATGGACCCTTTAGAAAGGAACAATCGTCAAGGGCTCGGTTGGGTGAGGGTCGTGTTGCCGCGGTGCCTTTTCCGCAACGGAATTTGCATGTTTGCATGCAATTCAGGTTTTTCAATATAAATTACCTTTGGTGCAACAAGCGGGCTTGGAAATTAATGAATGAGCGCGTCTTGGCACTTAGCGCTTGCAATGACGAGCAGTTGGGCATCTTAGGACTTCAGCGAAAGTGCTTTTGGCAAATTTGCCTTCATCAGCTTACGGGTCACCAATTTTGTTACTAATTTGCTTATTCAGTTAGGCGTTGACAACTATACGCTGCTGGGTGTGCCTAATGGTGTAAAATTACAGAAGTTCATGTTTCGAGCCCCTGCAAATGCCAATTTAATTAATCATGCGGCTGCGGACGCGTTGGATTACGCGTAAAAGGCATGTACTGCGTTTTTAATGTTAGTCCTACGGTAAATGGCACCTGAGAGCTTCTAATTTGAATGTTTGAATTTTGGGCGAGAGAAATGCCATCTCCTGGGTAGGCAATCTCGGCCGCAGTTCTAGCATGGCGGCGACTGCTTACTACCACGGGGGACCCATTGATGCGCTGTGCTTGCGCAAATTCGATAAATTATTCACAGTGAGAAAAAGGCCCTCATTTCCGTAATTTTAACGGCCTCAGCAGAGGCTGAAAAACTTTTAAACAGCACTTGGCAATACGACCATAAGGGTGGAAATTTCACTGCTGGGTCTTTATTATTAATATCCCGTAAACATACAGTAATCACTGACGATTAACAAACAAATGCAGGTACCATGAGTGGGAATAAACATGGGGGCGTTGGTAAACATGGCGTAATTCTCGCGGCGCATTGCAGCTGTTCCCTACTTAAAGCGGTACTTATGGAGCGACACGTAAAGCCGTACGGACTTGCCTGCCACGGTTAGTATTGTGTAAAGTCAGAAACCAACTACTTAGTGTCAACTCTGGCTTTATTAGCATGCTTTATTATTAGTGTCTTCATTAGCTCCTCATTTGCTGGATGAAGCAGCACGTTTTGGCGTGCCGACAATTAATTACGGGTCGTCGCATGTCCGCTAAAACGGGCCGCGTGTTCTTCGCTCATTGCGATTGCAGTGATTATTTGCAGTGCTGCGGACACTTCGAGCAGGGTCTTATTGAGCGTCTTTGCTGCAGTCTTGCTGTTGAATAGTGATACTGTATTGTTTGCCTGAAAACCTTTAATTTGAACGTTTGAATTTGGGCTGAGAAAGTTAGAACGAAGTCGCGATGGTGAGATCAGTAATGCGGGTTTAATCTCACGCGAAGAGAAGGGTGTCGCCAATTTTGAGTAAATGGATGCCTTATTCTCCTTCATTAGTGCATGCCATTTGCGCTATACATCGTGCGAAATGATACCTTATAACAAGCGTTAGTGTAAAGTCTTTGTCCTTTTCCTATCATTTTTTTATTCCTTCAAGGAAGCGTTGCGCGTCCTTCACGTTCTGATGTTTACGTTTGCCCATCGGTTCGGCGTTCTGACAATTTCACGCAGATCGTCCTGGCGACGTTGGCAAAATCCGCGGTTGATTTTCTGAACTTCGTTGCCCTCTGCGAGCCTATGGTTTCCAAGCCTTTGGTCAACCCTTGTCACTTATACCTGCCATCCCGCTTTGAAGTCTTCCAGCTATTCGCCAAAGAGGAAAAGCGAACTTTGTGTTTGTCAAATTATTGCTAGTGCTCTGCGTAGCATTATATTAAATAATGATGTTGTTGCAAGCGCTTTGAACCATGTTCTCTAGAAGTTTACTGCACCGTCCGTGGTAACTGTATTACATGTATGTTACCTGAAAATTTTTGACTGTAGCGTGGTAACTTAAGGAGGAGGAAAAGTGCTTTTTCAGGGCGGCGAACGCACGGCGAGGGATGCTGAAATGAGATGGTTTGGTAAAACTTTTACTACCACGTTGGTCATATTGTTTGCGTGGTGCGTCCCCGGAAATTACCCCTAGCGAACATACCTCCGCAAGCCGCGTACAACAGCAGCATGTCTGTATGGAAAGTGGGCAGGCGAAGTTTAAGAAAGCTTTCGTGCTTTCAGGCTGGCGCAGAGTCGGATGCCGACGCATCCGCTCCTTTCTCTTACTCAGCGAAGGTTACCCTGTACGCCCTAATGGCATGCTTCGTCATAAGCAATCCTGCGCAGCTGATCGGCAGCGGCGCCTGGAGTCGGCAGCTTGAGTGGAGCTTCAGTTTTTCTCGCCTCTTTTCGGCAATAATCGGTCGGAAGGCGCTGCGCCGAAGCTTCGTACAATTTGTTGAGATTTTCAGGCAACAACGTCCATCGCATTCTGCTCTTGCTCGTCGTCAACCTGCTAGTGGTCATCTTTGTTACCACCAAACTGTGTTACGGTTGGCGAAATTCTTCGTCACTTGAAAACGACGATGAGCACTTGTGGTCCTCATGCATGGAGACGAAGAAGTCAGCCGACGACTACACCAGCAAAGTAAGTGTGCACGGCGGCGTTGTTTGCCTGATTATTGCATTTTATCCTTCATAGGGGCACGCAGAAGCGGCGCTCGAATGCCTGATCAGTTGCGCTACAGTTCTGCGGACGATCGACGGTCGAAGTTATCCGCTATACGAATTACTGAAAGCTTTGCTCCTTCCAGCCGGTCGCTGCACAATTGATCCCAACAAGATTGCCTGCGCCGCCGCGGTATATGACGACATACACAAGCTGACGCTGGCCGGTGATGTCCATTTTTAAATGTCAACTGCGGGACAACGAGTTCATTTGAAAGGCGTACAATGGAAGGAACCTGCGTACACCGGTCGGCAACTGTCGCTTCTTTCCTTGAAGTATCTGCGCAAAGGGGGGCACCGTTTGGACAAATCGCTAAGAGGAGAAATATTTTTGCTGGCTGCAATTGAAAGCAGAAGCGTTCCGCTGGTCGGCAAATTGCTCGTGGTAAAGTTTTCCTCATTTCTCATTACGGTCGGTCGTTTGCGCGCCTACTTTGAACGTTCATTTTACGCGTAGGCATTTTTCGTGCGCAAAGCAAGAGGCGTTTTCGCCGAAGACAATAATGGTAACGTTGACGAAATGTGCTGGCTTTACTCGCCGCTTGCCGAAGGGTATATTGTCCAATTGAAGCCTCGGTCATTCGCTGCTCATTTCTCTCAGTCAGTTTCCGGTTGTACGCCCAACGGTGCGTGCACTTAATGGGAAACTGATCAATGGGCCGTCTCTCTTATGTGCTCTCGACTTTTGCAGGTCAGTTCATCAATTGGCTTGGCGCCAACTTTGAGCAAACGGCGCTCCTGGAAAGCTGTCAGTTGTTGTTATTTGGACGGTGAGTAGCTGTGTACTGTTTTATACAATGCGCAATTGTCTTTCGATTCGATTGCAGAGAAAATCCAACCTCCCGGCAATATCTTCGCTTCTGCATTTCCAAATGCGTAAGAACCGTTTCTTGTACATTCGCAATGGTTTTGAATACGTGGAGGATGTTTGACAACCGTATAAATTGAGCATTATCTTCTTTAAACACTTTACACCATCGTTGTGATCAATTATTCTTCTTTACCATAAGAAGCACGACATAATAACGTCCTTTGAGTACAGGAGTACATTAGCGGAGCCAAGTAAGGCATCTGAGATCAAAGTTTCGATCACGAGCTTACTACCCCCTGTACGGAGACCAGCACCAAACGTTACTGAGCACGAGTTTCACGGGATTTATTAATGAGATCTCAGTGTGTTAATACTAATAGCAGTCGTGTTGGAGCAGTTCACTTCGTTCGATGAAGTGTCATTATTTTTAATGGACGTAGTGTACAAACCAGTCGGTATGAATTCATCAGAAACCATTGGAAAGGAGCTGGCATGTACTTTCAATGAATTTGTTCCTAAAACAAAAGTTACGAGAGTGACGAAAATAGCAGGACACACACACCTTCGCTTCGAGCGCAGTTGTTATAGGAACTGCTCGCCTTCCCTATAATTCGTATATATGTATGGAATACCTTAATTTTGGCCACTAAGCGACTTACCTCCGAACCTGTTTGAAGAGCATTCTTAATCTTCCCATAGGATTTTGGCTCACACAGCGAAGTAAGGAAATTTGCATCGAGATGGAAACTTATCCGTACATATAACGCGGACGTGATGGTCAACTATGGGGTCCTTTCACTAGGATCCGCAGTGAGCAAGCATTAAAAATGTAGGAATAGTTGCCAAGCAAAGACGAAACAGAGAAAGGAGCTTACGTTGTGCGGTGCATATTCTCATGTTTAATAGCTGAAGACATAATGAGCTCCGAAAATTATGGAACTTATTAATTTTAAAAAATCAAACAAAAAGTAGCGCGAACTTGTTCATTTATAACGCGCTTAGTTACCCCGTTGCAAAGGTGCCGATATTCATTAACAACGCTGCTAAGAAGTGATCAAAGAAAATATTTCTAACGCTTCCAATGGTCGCTCAGTTCGGTGGCTGATGTTGATCGCTTTTAGATGACGAGCAAACGCGACGATTGGAAAGTTCGGTTGATCAAGTTGGCGGTTGGCGACGAGGAAGCAACACTAAAGGACGAGCGCAAAAGTGCGTCGCCCAAAGAGGTCCTTTCGGCAAAGTACGATTCCATTGCTGTTACCGTATCCATGCGCATTGGGACAACAACGCTTTAGCACTTTGGAGGAGCTTTGCTTTGTCGCATTGCGCGCCAAACGGTTCGCGTCGACCGACGACCGTACGGTCGATGCTCATTGCGCTATTTTTAATGTGTGCGAACGATGCGCCGACTCGATTCGGCTGAAAACTGCGGACGACGACGTGGAGGTAAAATGAGCAGTTGGATTGCTGCTTGCCCATTCCGACATTTCAAGGAGTTGCTCCAATGTTTGGCCATCCAATGGTGCTTAGAAGCGTGTGTACTGTTGATCGGAGCTGGTCGGCAAAGTGCGCTTCCACGCGAAGCAACGGCGCGCGATCGTCTCCTTAAGAAGGCGCTGTCAAAGCTGGTCCAAGTAGAACGCGCCCAGGCGGAACAGCACCCTTTGTTGGAAGAAAAAGTGATGAACGATTTTAAAATTTTGAATTTTTAAAATGTAAGTCCTTTTTCAGTTGCTGTGCCACGAGAAGCTGAAGCTTCTACTGGAGATGGGCAATCCGATTAAGGTTAAGTATGCAATTGTCGGTTGCCGACCGAAAGGAGCGAACGGAAGTGCGGCGAATGATCCGACCTGCCTGACGCAACCTAATACGGAAGAATGGCTTTCGTTGGTCATCCAAAACGCCGTGCGACCCACTCGGTTGGACGCTTAGCAATTTTGCCGGTATTACGTTTCTCTTCAGTTCCAAGCAGGGATGCAATTTTAACGTTTACTTTTCCAACGTTTCTCCTCTATACTTTAACTCAAAGTCGGCGGATGCTACGCTGCGGAAAAATTATTCTACATTCAATGCGAGTGCAGCATTTCCTTACTTCGTCGTACCTTCATCGTTCGCCAATTCATTTATTCTCCCGCTTTGTATTCTCCCTTCGTTCCTCCACTTTGCGCATATTCGCTTCGAGACGATTTTTGCGCGACAAACGAGAGTTACCGAATTTGCCAATTTTCTTACCCGGCTGCTTTAAGAAATTGGAATAATCTTCAGTTTGGAGCACATATCGCAAGGAACGTCCGCAAACGAAGTGCAGTTCGCGTTTTTCATAACTTCCATTCTCCTTAATGACCGTTGCGTCGCTCAGAGTGATGTTTAATTTTCCATCAATTTTCTCGACGATGCCATGCACCTTAGTGTCGTTGATCATCTCGACAATGCATCGTTTGCCCACCGATGGCATCAGCAATTGGAAAAATTCTGACGGCTCCTTCAGGTGGTATCCGCCGGCGCTCGATTTGTTATTTTTGGACGTTTGCGGCAGCGATGATTGTTTGCACTTTTGATCTGTCAATTGACGGTAGCCGCAAGCTATGCTATCCTAAAAGATGGCGCGAGTGAGTCATAACAGTGACCGACTTGGGTCGTAGAACAACAAAGGCACAACAATACATGACAATCTCATTCCCATTGTTAACGTAATTCTGCTTGATTACTCGGATTTGAAAACTATGCTTTGTGCGATCTATCAATAGCCTTTCCGCGAACAGCTGCCGCCTCTGCGCGTGACGTCAATGACTAAATTAAACGATAAACGCTATCATGCGTTGCCAACGTCTATCTGCCAAAGTTCATGAAATATAAACTGTCGAGAGCATGTTTACCATTCGATTGGCGCAAAACCGTTTCAACGAATCGATGCTTCCAAGCGTACCAGGTGGAATCGAAACGTAAAAACAAACTGTACTCAATGTATACTGTGAATGCAGGTACGTACGGTAAGCGCAAGGAAAGCTGCAATGGCCCATCGAATATGCGACTTCTGTAGGCGACCTGCGCACTTTGCCAATCAAAGCGCGCAGCGCAGGCACCATCTATTGTGCCGTGTAGCGCTTTGACAACATTTCCAACTTTGGCGTCCTTGTTGTTTGCGCGTCTGGGAAGTCCGACGGCAAGCGCTCCATATGTTTTGCACTTTCGAGACGGCTGCTATGTTCGACCGCTCGCCAACGAAAGCAGGGACTCGCAAGATGGCTGGATGCATTCGCAAAGCTGCCCGCCCGCAACCTTCAGCGACGGCCCATTCCAAAGGTGCCTGCAAACACTTTATACGGTAAAAGTTGGTCCATATTTTCAAAGGTTGTTCAAATGGGGTAGGGGGTTGAAGTCCGCACCGTAGCCTTGTCGGTTGTAGGCCAGTTAATTTTCGGCTAGCAGGTCGAACGTAACCCAGTGGACAGCGCCTTTCAACGAGGGCTTTGCCTTCTTCGTTGCGGTCGGTCTGCCGTTGCGACGTGTTGGTTACTGTTACTGAAAATGGGCGTGTTTAGTCGTTCTTTGGCTGTTTGTCGCTTCGTTCGTTTCCAAATATTAATTGTACCTTCGTACTTAAAGCGCTGCGCCTTTGCGTTCGTCGCAGCTCCGCTTGCCCTTTTCCGGATTGGGTCGAATTGGCGACGACGAGATGATCCGCGGCCGACAGCAACCGACGGCGCTTGACGTGATGCCAAAGGCGAAGAGAGGTAGGAAGAAGGCCGCCGAAAGTACGAGAAGATCAATAAGGGCAATTCCGGGATGACAAACCATTTGACGACAAGCTTTGGCGAGTTTTAGGTACATACGTTGCTTTGTCAAGCAACGCTCAATACGAGATTGAACGGGAGGTCGTCAACAGCAGGGAAGGCGAATCCGGCGGGAGCACAGTGAAGAAAGCTAAGAAGAAGGTAAATGGAAGTTCGGAGGGTAAGTATCTTATAAGTGTGAAGAATTTATTGGACGATGACCTGTTGCGGGTTCAGATGGGCACGTCACTTGGCGTAGCTCCGTTGAATACGAGGTTGAGAGGGAAAAGACTGCAAACAGCAATGAAAGCAATCCAACAAAAGGTGAGCGATCGTCTTTCGATCATTAAACTTCAACGGAGAAGAGATAGCTCAGTCTGTCCGTCCGCTTCTTCGAGCCGACATTTAACTGATTTCATGTAGCTTCATTTCAGTGGAACCCATCCTGATCAAGAGGGTCGGTCAAAAGCTGAGAACCACGACGGCTAGCCATCACGTATTGGAAATAGACAAGAGGAAGCAGAAGAAGAAGAAGAAGAAACACAGCCGAGGTAATTTAAATAATGGAAATCTTACATTGGCGCTCCATTGGCGAATATGTCGTATAATGTTCACCAGTTAAGACTAAGAAGGTGCTCGTGACGCCGAACAGAGTGACATCTGGAAATCTGTAACGCAGTTTATAGCTTTTGCTGAAGTCCTCGTGGACTTTGCTTTGCGTGATCAATTTCTCACTTGGCAGTGTTGCGTGCAGTATCACATGTGCCTGAGTGGACGTTTCGTTAGGCTTTTATTCAAAACGTCGTGGCCGTTAGATGGACGGGAATTTTGTTAATGATTAAGCGGCGCAAACGAACGTACAATGATATTCTTGGCTTTCGGAACATTTTAGACGGAAGTACAAAGTTTCAAAAGCTTCTTGGGAAAACGAGAAGTCCACCGAGAAGCTAATGCGGGCGTCACTGCGAATGTACAATTCTATATAATTTTTCCAAAACTTTCGGCACTTTGCGTATCCCTTCTTCGGCGGACAAAAATATTACTTATCCGTTTTGTTGCTCCAAGCGAGGCGATTGAATTATGCTGCTTCTTTCCTGAATAAGGACATGCGAGTTGCCGATAGTTGCGGAATAATTCTAGCATCCCCAGCAAGATTTCGATGTCAAAGAGGACTATGTCTGATTATACCATTGCTGAACAATCAGTATTCAATATGTATTCTTTGCAATTATTGTTGTGCTGTTGCAGATTCGTCCGGCAGCCCGATCCCAACAGTGGAAGGAAAGCGTGGTCGTCCGCCCGGTAAACGTCTTCTGGACCATACAGACGGTTAGTTGTGAATTTTGAAAACTGCCGACTTGGCCGTGCGCAATGCTACATTTTGTGAACGATCATTCAAAATTAGAAAACTTTGTTATGCACCGTTTTCCTTCAGAGATAGTTAGACAAGTGGTCGAAGAAGTTCGAGCCGATGCTTTAAAGGCGAAGAAATCCGCCGCTGCCGTTAACGCCGTCTTAACCTCCTCATCAAACGGTGCCGTCGTCAAGAGCATTGCCGAGTCGCAGAATGGGGGTACGGTATTCGATCAGTCGAACAACGGGAAAAGTAATGTTCCATTTATATTCTCCTATTTGCCCTTTTTGCTCAGACGACGTTGACACAATTGGGAAAACGAAAATCGCAAAAACGGACAACGAGGAAGTGGCGACCGTCGCCGAAATTACGGAAAATCCAACGGCCTCATCGGTCGAAGCTGAAGTCGTCGAAGGTTCCCTGCAAGTGAATAAGAGTACGTCCGTTTGACTGTATCGTTAAATGCGCAGGTTCGACGCTAGCCGGCCGAGGCGATTTTGTCATTTGTAAAATAATGAAAACAGTTCGAAATTTGCGTTTTCCCGTTTCTAGAACGAAATTTATTTTCTTGAAGGCTGTTTAAGGTATTGTAATTGACGAAGGCGAATTAGCGGTCCTTTTGTAGACCCTTGTTTCTGTCAGATAGATACGGTATCGTTGCCAGTAATGATTATCTGGTTTTCAGGCCTAGTCTTTGAAGCTCGATGGCGGGCAATATAAGATCCCTTCTATTTCGGTTGTAACGTGCATGTGCCAAAGGACATCATACGAAAATTGTTCTTAAAGACAGTACCGTGTGTACTCCCTAACTTTGCGCGCACCAAGTGAAATTGTGCTGAGGTGAACGCAATGAAACCTTTTCTATACCATTTACTTTGCATGGCATCTATTTCTACCTAAGCAACGCCAAGGCGGTTCGTTAATGAATAATTTAGTTCCTACAGAACTGTCGGGGCAAACTGAGCTCTAAGAGCTCTGTAAGAAATAAGTCGTTTTTTTCTGCAGGCTGGCTTACCGTGTTTCTGTTTCATTATGTGCTATTCTATTACCAGAAGGTCAATTTTTTATAATATCCCCTTGTCATCTGCAATATTTTGTAATTGTGTGACTTCGTATATCTTGCCACTATAACAGTGAGCGGTGGCGTTTACGTGTAAGATGCCGTAAAGTGAATGGATATTTTAAAACTACGTTAGGATAATCATGTTATCTCCCGCTCTGGAGTATTTTAAAGTGTACTCAGGTTGATTTAAGTGGTCGCCTAATGTCTGTGTTCGCCATTTGACCTGTAGCCGGTGTAAGAGCACATAGTCGTTTAACATGGTGTCTTTCGTTCGTTCCCCATTGCTTCCCTGCCGTCGTTTAGTCTTGACGTTGATCGACTTGCAAGTGGCTCCAAGTTGCAGCCAGTATTTGATGACCGAGTCATGGCTCGAGTTGGCTTCGAAGGCTGTGTCGGAAAAAGCGTTGCTACGAATGCGCAGCAGTAAAAAGTTGGTCGGCGGTCACGTCGCGTCAAAAGGTATGCAAGCAAAAATAGTATAATGAACATTGCCAATGGAATTTGATCTTTTCTTTCAAGGAGGTTTGCACAAAGTGCCAGCCAGCGCTGCGGCAACGGGGTGTCGGGCGTTTGGTGTCTTTTTGCGCAGCAACTTTAACTGGAAGTTGTCCAAGCTTGACGAGAAGGTGGTGCAACGATTCCGCGAGGCATGCCAACAGTATGGATACAGCGGCAATCAAATACTGCCGCACGGTTCCTATCTGCTAAATCCGGGCTCCATTCAAACGGATATATACGAGAAAACAAAGCAAACGTTGTTGCACGAAGTGAAGTTGTGCGAACGCCTCGGCCTTCACTTGTACGTATTTCATCCAGGTGGCAAATGGGCAACTCCGTTGTTCGAAAGTGAAATTTTAAATTTAGGTTCAACATGCGGGCTAACCACCACCGAGGATTGTTGCAAGCGCATTGCTGATGTCCTAAACAATGTCATCAAGCAAACCAACAACGTTACCATTCGTAATATGCGGCGCGATTTTCGTCGAGATTACTGGTCGTCGCGAACGTTTCGAAATTTCAGTGCTCGAAACAATGGCCGGACAGGGTAACACGGTTGGTGGGAAATTCGAAGAACTGAAACAGATTATCGATGACATCGAGGACAAATCGAGAATTGGTGTATGCTTGGACACATGCCATGTTTTTGCTTCGGGTATCCAAGTGGAGTTGAGGGGGTGAAAAGAATTTTTCATCGGTCCCACCTTTTCAGGCTACAACATCAAGGATCCGAATGAGTACGCTAACGTTATGGACAGTTTCGACAGCATCGTTGGCTTTCGCTTCCTGAAGGCCGTTCATCTGAACGACTCAAAAGGTACGTCTCCATGGCGGTACTGTCCGCAGCGCCATTACCGTCTTTTTAAAATAATGCAGGTAAGTGCGGCTGTCACTTGGACCGCCACGAAACTATCGGCAACGGTCATTTGGGAATTGAGACGTTCAAAACGTTGATGCACGATGCCCGCTTCGATTCAATACCAATGATACTGGAGACACCGGCGAAGACTTACGACAAGGAAATCGAATGCTTGTACGAACTGCTGTAAGAGATCGTTTCTTGTTAATCGTTATCCATCAATCCGTACTGCAAAGAATGGTTGTTTTAAACCTACAAAGGCCGTCTTAGTATTTAAGAGATCCGTTTCACTATGGTTACACCTCAAAGGAGTAAGCAACAACTGTACATATACTCATGCGTCAAAGTAAACCGTTTTATTGAGTAATGAATCCTTAAGATTTGTTTTCAGTTTGTGCTTTCCAGCTGCGTGGTTTCTTTTAGTCCATAAAAGAATGGATGAAGATTACTTGCATATTCTAGTAATTAGTATGCGTATTACTTGATCTCCGTTATATGCAACTACAGTGTTCGTTCTCATTTTCTTCTTGACGTGACAGTATTGATCTTCTTCTTATTCGCTTTGTTCGAATAAGGAGTGAATAGGACATGTACCGTAAACGTCAAGAAATTGATTTTCATTGCTGTAATAGGCACAGTTTAAACACAGTATACAACCCAGTTCATGTAAAAAGCTTTTCTTAGCTGAGCTTTCGGTGTGGATGCTCGCTCTCTGCAAGGCTGACTAGGCAGGCGACAGAGGCTTGACGGGTACAAGGGTAGTACCTGATAGTTGGTGTCACTAGCACGGATGGTCTAGCAGAGGGGCTTGCTGAACCGTTGACTGGCTGGGCAGTCGACATGTTTTGTTTTGCTCTGTTGACGGGTACAGGAGTAGTACCCAAAAGCTCAGCTAATAAAAGCTTTTTACATGGACGAGGTTGTACACCGTGCTTAAACTGTGCTAATTGAAAAATACCCCCGTAAGAAAAAATAAACATTTCTATGGTGTAATAGGCACTCGCAATTCTGACCACCAAATTGCACAAATTAAGATGCGTCAGATTGCATCTGCTAGTTGCAAGCAAGATGAGTAAGGGCTGACCTTTTTTGGGAATGAATCGCCAGTTTTGTGTTCACGTTTGGTTGTGCAACCCAGAGCAGTTAAACGTAGTCCAAGAAATCCCAGTATCCGGTTAGGTTCCCCTTAGGAGAATCTTCTTCATAGTCGCACCTCGTATGGCGTTTGCTTCCAGTCGTTAAACGATCTGCAGCCTAGCGTGATTTCCACTTTTCAGCTCACTGTAGTAGAATTTGAATTTAAGGTTTACGCAAGTAAAACGAACAGTGCACTTAACGAACAGACGTGAAGTACAATACACTTAATGAACACACGGTAAAGTAAATGTGGACTTGCAACGCGGAGAAAAAACTGAAAACGGCAAGTTTAAACGTCCGCCTCGGCTATTCCCGCTTCGCGGATCACTTGGCCAAACGCTTGATCAAGGCAGCGATGCAAATCTTGGTAGGAGACGACCAGCACGTTTTGCTGATCGCGAGACATTAACATAATCTTTTCTTCTAATCCGGCGTCCAGCTGAAACAAATGGGCTTTTTGCATGCGTAATTCTCAAAAGAGAAACAAGAATAGTGAAGACAGCACGTACCTTATTAAGACACTGTACAATGTGAGCCATGTCTATCCACGGCTTGCAGTTTTCGTTCTCCTGATGAAATACGTAGTCGCGAAAAAGCTTCAGCAGATAGCGATCTCCCGTTTCCGCCCACTTCATATCCATTCCAAGTCTGAAAGGCGACGGTGACTGCAAATGGAGAAATGCTTTGATCAATTCAACCGAAAACCTCAATCGCTCGTTGACGGTGCACAGTTTGCAAAGGAGACGAAACAGACGACCATTCTCCATTTCCTGCAGCAATACTGTGAATTAAGCAACACTCCCGCTAGAAAAGCCGAAAGACCTTCATTGTTTCGTTCTCCAGTAGGTCTATTCGCGTTTGCGACGCCTCCAGGTATGCATAGAATCTAGCCCCGACGATAGGCATTATGTCCACCACGCTCCTGGTTGTGCACGTTTGTATCAAACAGCTTAAAAGTACTCAAGTTTCGAGCCTGTTTATCAAATATGCCTGCTACAGTATGACGTTTTTCAGGTCCGAGGAGTAATGTTGCCCGATGTAGTCCAACGATGCGGCCAACGTAACGGGTTCCGGGAGCTTGGCCGAACTGCAAGCCAAGGTCAGAATAAGTCGGCCAAAATTGCCCAAGTCCTCTTGCTGCAAGCAAGCGAGCCCTTGTTTTGCTGATCAAACGACATCCGCTTTCTTCTACCTGATGATGCAAAGTCATGCTGGTAGAATTTTCAATCTGCTCGTACGAGAGAACGTCGAATATTCCGCAACAGTTAATTAGCAGCCTATGGTAAACGTTCTTTGACCGAGTTGGAAGTTAAGCAAACGCACCTGGATTTGCCGACAACCAAAATCTTGGTTGCATCGACGGTTTTGGCAAACAATCCAGCGCTATGGATAGCTCGAAGGGCAGAACTAATGGCAATTATGTACTGCCACAGAGTGGCTTCCGGTATAAACGATTGGTTGGACGATGAACAAGCCGCGTTCGAGTTTCTCTCGATTGATTCTTCGTTAAAGTGCCGCGCGTGCAAAGTTACCGCCAACGGGTGAAAATCGTAGACAAGAACCACGGCTACAAACCAGCCGTTTAGATTAAGGCAGACCGCAGCCAATTGCCTACAGTAGTCGCCGAACGCTTTGGTCGTAAAAGCTTCCTTTAAGCGAACGACGTACGGATTGCAAACGCACTTCCTCCATGTATCCACCGCTGTCAACGCTTTGCTGTTGATAAGGCGGCACGCGTGAATTCTTCTTAAACAGTAGACAAGCCCGTCTCGACGACAAACCGCCTTGTACACGCTCGTCGTCCAACCAAAGTAGCCAATCGGCTCAATCATTGGACCTTTGCTGCATTGCTCAAGAGCGCAAAGATCAATGTAATCGTCCACCTGCTCCGGCAAACCTTAAACATGATCATTTGGTAAGCCTAGAAACAGCCGCAACTCGAAGATACGCTTCAATTTCATACGCTTTAATCACGCGACTTACGGATACTCTCACCAACAAGTTTCAACGCTAATTCCGGAAAGCTTTTTATAATTACTGTTCGTCAAACCTGGTGTGTACGGTAAACCTGGAAAACAAGAGGTCCAGACAGGGCTAGGTGTTACACGTGGTGTAGGGCAACCCGCACAAATTCACAGGGTGGCATATCCCTAAGGCCTGAAGAGCACTTCATTTCGCATTTTCGATCATTTTACCCCGATGACCGGCAGCGCGACGTCACGCTCGGCCAATCGTTACGCTCCAACCAGGAGAGCTCAGGTGGCGCCGCGAGTTCGCATGTCCTTTCCTGTCGTTTCGCCAACCTGTCCTGTCCAATATGTCCTTTCTTCACCTTCAGATGGCTGTTGCATGTTTTCCCATGCCATCCTGTACAAACCATCCTCCTTTCTCCATCTAATGGGGCACCCTATGTGATCGCAACCTAAGTATTGTGGCTTTTCTCCCAACTGAAAGGTTCGTTTCCCACTTACAAGTCGGTCTGCAGTGTACGCGCCATTTGCCCACGCTTCCCCATGTTACGACATCCAACTTTAAAACTTATCACCAACTTTTATGGCACGTTACCTGATCGCGACGTTCGTTCCAAGTTGTGTCACCTTAAAAACAGGCTTCCTTGAACACGGGATATGATCTCATCGTTTATTCCAAAAAAATGCGGCTTCGATCCCGTTAAATCACAAGTAAACCTCACGAAGCTTTCCGGACCAACGTCGTCCCGTCATCAGCGTGTTCGTTTGATGGTATCGCGTGTCTCAACGCAGGAGTGAAAACGTTTGTGGTATGAATCAAAAGTCCGTAGCTTCGTTAAACTGTCAGGTGTTTTAATGTTGCGCCTCCAGTTGTCTTTGTGCCAGTTTTTCTTCGTGGTTTGACTATGGTCGTCGTAA
>CBXJ02000355.1:0-11927 GCA_000612645.2 Trichuris muris | reverse complement strand
AGTTATGTCTTTTTAAATCTCTGGACATCTCCTGCTACACTCGAATGACTGGAGAAGCAGTCTTGCTCCGTCTACGGAATTTTCTCTTTTGACGAATCCGTCGCGACTTCTTACTCCATGCTGCAGCCTCAAGTCATCAGCGCAGTGCACAAGCAAGCTTCTGTGAACATCAACCAGTTATGACAAATGTTTCAGGTTTTTTCATTTCCTCACCATCATAATGTGCCGAAACGGATTCCACATGGTATGGTTAGCCGACCTATTAGAACTTGTAACAAGGAATATGTAAGCGCCTGGCGTTACGACGAGCATACATGCAGTGTTGTCGTACCTGTGTGCCACAAATTGCACTGTGCAATTCGTACCCTAGGTCAACGGGGAATTAGTGCATCTCACGGAGTAACAGTAGCTTATGTAAATAGATCACCCTCACGGCGGTAGGCATTGTTTGGGTGGTCCTGGTGAATAGGGTTTATGTTTCTTCATTTTGTGGTTTATTGCGCGAATGTCGGGCAGTTTGACGTATAGGACATTAATTGGGTAATACCATTTAAATCATTTAAATCAAGCTCCAGCTCATGATGACGCAGAACCTACTTGACATACGGATACAGGGCATTTGATCAGGGAACGTTTAGCCGCTGCCAAACTTATCGTGCCTCGTTTGAAAGGCTCTGCTCTTATTCATGCTTGTGCGTTTACGCCGTCAAACGCTGGGACCTTTCTCCCAGTTGCTATGCTGCCCCAGTTGTGCAGCTTTGGTCCTGACTGCGATGAATTGCACCCACCTGCTTGAATCCGTTCCTATTTGCAGGGACTTCGTCCCTGTTGAGTGGCTGTGATCCAACTTGGGCGATGTAGCATGGTGAGTGCCAGCATATCCTTGCAAATGAGAGCAGAGCCTCTTTGAGCAAATAGGAGCATAACTTTGCAGGTGAGAGGTACCTCCTAAATGGAAGAATAGCCTCTCAAACGAAGGGTGTTACGTTCAGCGACGAGCATGTCGGAATCTTTTTGAATCAGCTCGTCATCATTGATCTTTTGAATCGCCTGGCCGGTAATTCAAAAGATCAACGCTGTCGATGGAACCAATTCGTTTCGAAAGTTACGTTTTGCGTTACTCCATTGGTTAGCATTGGCGCAAACAGGCTTGCAATCCGCATATTTGGGAGGCATGATAAACTTCCTTATTGTTAATCCTATTTTCATAACAAAGAGGTTTTCATTATTATGATTTGAAAGCAGCCGAAAATATCCAACAGGAAAATTGAATAACCACTGCACCCATGCTGCACTGTTTGTGAAGTTTACGTTCCGGAAATTTCAACTGAATTTTCCCGATTCACTGACTTTCGTCTGCTTATTGTTATGGGCCCGTTCGAAGCTGAATATTATTCCTTCAACATTTTCCTCCTCCTTCATGTCAGCTTTGGGTGACTATTTTATATTCTGATATATATTTACTTTACAAGCTTTCCTTGGAACGAACGGAAGTCGCCTGTGGGTGAACTTTAATTTTTCACTTGCCCTGTCTTCAGCCCTCAAATCATTCGCGCTAAATACGCAACACGCCAGTTCCTTCCAACGTGGAAACCCTTCCCTGTAATAAAACATTATCGTCCATTCGCGAAAGATGCGACGTTTAGATATATTCCACATGTTATCGAATAACTACACTGTGGAACTGTTCTTTTGCACGCTTATAGCAAGACACCCAAGTTCCCAAAAGTTGCGGAAGCATTAGATGAATAAAATATCGCCAACAATGGCGTCAAACCGTTAAGGAGGATCATGTGTTAATATTTTTCAAGTCTATTACTGTACGTGCGAATTCTATTTGTTTATTCCAGAACCCGAAATAAATATGCTGAATGCGAAGCCAATCTTTTAGAGAGACGCTTATGTGAAAACAGTTAAAGAATGACCTAATTGTTACTACGTTCGCAGAAGATTGCTGCATACGGAGTAACTATTCAAACTTGTTGATTATCACTCATCTTCTGTAATGCGGGAAAATGTGTAAATTTGTGGTATTTATCTGGCATGTTGGCAAATTTGTTTATACCATCTGAAAGATGCCAGCGTGAAACGTGGTCGCTGCGAGATCGCTGATAGTTTTGCCGCTTCCAACGTGTACAGCTCGCCTGTAAGTCACGGTTGACTCTCCATTGTACCCTATATCCACGACAAGACCTTCCGATCGTTCAGCTCCCTCAAATGTCATGTCTCCGTCAGTTTGCAATGGACACTTTATAATGAAAAGGATACCAATTAAACTTTTGGCTTACTTTTTCATTATCTCAGAAGATTGTCAAAGAGTAGCCGCGTCATACGAAAAGTATACCGCGTGGAGTAATTCTGGTTGATCCTAATTTGCAGGTATATGATGGGGGCAACCGAACATGAGTGAATATTCTTTTGTTCACTTATTTTTACGTATAATAGCTTTGCTGCTTACCACGCATCGGCTGTACATGTATTTATCAATTTTCATCCAGACATGATACGCTTATTCTGGCTTCAAGTACGATTTGCATTTTGTCGTTATCATTTACTTTGCCACACGAATGGTGATGATTTGTCGAAAAGCAGATCGATATTTAGCCTGCTGAAATATCAAAACCGTTGCGTAGTTGCCATTTTAGACAGGAGATTTGAACTTGACTACAGCTTTTCAATCACCTACCAGATCCGTCATGCCAATTTCCCACTGGGCAAAATTTTTGGGTTCACCTGTATATGCATGTTATATCTCTAAATTGTTTGCTGTTACGTGAAAAAGCGTTCTTTCTGCAGAAAGCTTCTTGGAGGTCAATTCTTTTCGCACGTTTTATGCCCTTAGCTATTGTTATCCATCTGTCGTTGTCGCTACAAAGCGTTCCAACAAGGCATAACGCGTCAGAACTGTGCTCCATGTAATCATTGCAAAACGGTAAGTGCATACCTTGCTTTACGCATACATTTTGCCGCGGTTCTTCTCTGCCAGAACTTGTTGAATAATTTTCCACTTTGCTCATCTTGCAAGCTGTGGGAAGTTCGGTTGGCCTGCGAAACATCCCAACTGAATATTCTTTTCTTGTGGACAACATCATATTGGTCTCACTGGTGGTCCCTGACAGTACGGCGTGCGGTTTTGGTGATCACTGCTGGGCTCGCTTGGCCCTAAAGAAGCAGTCAACACATCAGAGCGTATTGTTGAGTATAAATTATCTTTCACGCAAACTGGCCTATGCACTCTTGTTTAATATAGAAACAGTAGCGACAGTACCGTTTCCAAAGTTTGCGAGTTATTTCCCATGCTGCAATAGCTGTCCCTTCGAGGTAGCACTGAACAATTCACCAAGGATATTAACGAGTTATGCTTTCGCATTTCCCCTTTACATTGGAGAAAATTGTTGATTGTTTGTTTGGCAAACGTTGTGCGGTGTCTCTAAGGCGGACGACGCAAATCCCTGCCAAGCATGCTGGGATTAATTGAAATGAGGAAACGGCTTAAAAGTGTTCTCCAACTTTGGAGTACCAGGCGTGGAAAAGCGGTTTGCCGAGTGTGCTATGAAACTTCGGTCACTGAAGAAGCCTGCTGGCGGCGATGGCGGTGATTCTGGCCTACATTCATTCCGTTTGCTTACCCAAACCGGCCTGCATCGACGGTAGACCATTTTGCTGGAAATTTGATGGGCAGCTGTTTGGCAACAGGCACACGATGGAGAGGTGCAAGCTTTAGCGCTAACTAGCTGGCCTGCTGGCCTCCAACGAAGGCACCTGTTGTCCTACTGTAAGAGACGTGGTCGGTTGTCTCCGACAGACAACTGCACTAATCCTCTTGGATTACAGCAGCCACTTGCCCGTAACGAGGGCTTTGCGGTTGGTATATGTTGCATTCTAATGGTGGCGGGCATGGGCGACGCCGGTGGCTTAGCATAGGGTCTCTAGCAGGGCGTGTAGCTCATGCTGATTGGACAACAATGCGATAGTGGTCGATTGGAGGCAGATCATTTGCCCGTTGCGTCATTGATCCTGTGCTAAGCACCAGCTTGATGCAAATCTGTTGGTGACCACCCACTGTAGAGCATTGCTAACTGGTGAGTCTTATTAAAGGCTCATCTGGAGTTGCATTTTGACCACTCGCACCGCTTCTGGCTATTTGATCGCACCAAAATCCAGGATCGGCAGTCGATCGACAGGCAAACCTTGTGCAAAGCGTTCAGAGAAAAGGGGAGATTGGTGTAGGACTATCGCTTAATCTGCAATGGATCGATTGGACGCCTCAACGGCCCACTACGACCGTCATATCCGTCCCCATTGGCAGGACCACAAGCAACAGCATGCATCGGTGACAACGTCTACCGGTGTCCCTCAGCCGGATAAATTTGCACCTACGAGCTCGGCAATCGTTTGTCGTTTACCGTCACTGTTGCAAAGCATTGGCCAGTCGTCTGCCTCCCATTTGGGACCGGCAATTCCAAAGATTCAACTTTACGGAAGGCAGGAGCAGGCGAACGACCACTTTGACAATTTGCAGTCTTCCCATTCAACGCAGCTGCAACCGATTGCTTCGGTCGGCACGACGGCCAAGGGAAGAGCCAAGAAAGGTATTCGCATATTCATGTTTGTGAGATGTTCACGTAGCCATACGCAGGCGAGAGGTCGGCAGTCAAATCGCCGCACCCATCCGTGGCAGCCGACGACAGCAAAGCAGCGACCGGTTGCGCCATTAAGGAAGAGAAGGAGTCGTTGCAGAAGCAGCGCCGACAGCGTACACATTTCACTAGTCAGCAGTTGCAAGAATTGGAAACGGTATTCGCTCGCAACCGCTACCCCGACATGGCCGCTAGAGAGGAGATCGCCCTGTGGACAAGCCTTACGGAACCACGAGTCCGGGTAAGCAGTGAAGTGCCAAACCCGTGGCAAACCGTCCTAATGAATTCGGCTTCAATTATTCGCCATATTCGATCAGCTTCGGTAAGCCTGGTGCGGTCGGAAACAGCAGAGGGGATTAGTGAGTTCCACGGCTTTCCGGCCGTCGCTTCATCAAGACGAGGCAACCGATAGGGATTGAAGCCCGGCAAATTATGACAAACGACGGCGATAATCGTTTGTCATTTTGTCGGTCGCACCGTATGGAAATATCGCCACGTCATCCATGGCGCGGATCATAATTCGCCGACCGAATCCATCCGGCGGCCATGACCGGTAGTTTCAAAATGGCCATTTATGGTCAATTGTGGTGGATGACCGACGTCGGCTGAAACCGAGCAGACGGAAAGCAAGTTGAGCATAAGGAACAGACGGCATTAGGACGCCTTGGTGGCACCACTAGTTTTGATACCATCAAGAACGTCTCTGTTGAACGATCGATTGCACCTTTACTACCTCAGAACCTCTGCTTTTCATTCACCACAATGGTTAAAATGGTCGACGAACTTTCCGGCTATTACTGAAAGTGAACTCGCAATCGTGGAGGTTGAGGAAGGCATAATCCATCGTCTGCGTTAAGTGATCGTTTTGAAAAAAGCATTAGGCAATTGTCGTTGCAGGGCCTTCACTTGTCCAAATATCAAGCAAGATCTGACGTCTACCCATCCGCGCTTTTTAGCAAACGGGAAAGAAACTACTTTTTATTTGCCCCATGTTTTAATAGTTTTATCCATTGTCCCAAATGTGAAAATAGTTAATTCCAATACGGGGGGATTTTTCAAATGTCCAAGTTTTAACACGGTATACCGCCCCGTTTTCTGTAGAAAAGCTTTTATTTCCATCAAAAAGCCTTTATCTAAGCTTTCGGGTACTACACCTGTACCCGTCTTCAGAGAAACCAAATATGCCTACTGCCCAGCCAGTCAACGGTTCAGCAAGCCCTTCTGCTAGACCATCCGGGCTGGCGACATCAACTATCAGGTACTACTCTTGTACCCGTCAAGCCTCTGTCGCCCGCCCAGTCAGTCAGGACTGACTGGGCGGGCGACAGAGGCTTGACGGGTACAAGAGTAGTACCTGATAGTTGATGTCGCCAGCCCGGATGGTCTAGCAGAAGGGCTTGCTGAACCGTTGACTGGCTGGGCAGTAGGCATATTTGGTTTCTCTGAAGACGGGTACAGGTGTAGTACCCGAAAGCTTAGATAAAGCTTTTTGATGGAAATAAAAGCTTTTCTACAGAAAACGGGGCGGTATACCGTGTTAAAACTTGGACATTGTCCCAAATGTGCAGGAATTTTGATTTATGAAAATTTTTTTTTCGGATGGAGTACCTCAGTTTGCCGTTCCCTGCAGTCTTTCGAGGGATTGACATTTTTTAATAGTAAAAGTGAGCGCCCCGGATGGGAACGTGCGAATATCGCTTCAATTTAACGTTCTCTTTCACGATGTAGTCCTTGTTTAGTGCTTTAGTATTTGCAATGCACGTTCATGCTAAGCCACCTCGATGGAGTTGATTTGATCCATGAGAAGACGTGGTCACTTTAATATAGTGAGTTTATCTATCCGTATGGTCAGCGATGGTATGCAGACAAGCGATGCGTCTTTTCAATTTTCAACCATGCTGGATTCATCTTGAAGTGATTGTGCAATGGGGATACCCATGTCCACAGTTTTCCATCGAAAGCAAGCTTTGAGGGCATACAAACTAAAAGATTTGTGCTTTATGTGCGCCTGACGTAAAGTGTGTTCGGTTGCGAGCTGTTTTATTTCTTCACTTAGATGTATGCTTGATTTTGCGGAATATTTGTTTTTAGATGGTCTAGTCGTCATTTTGAACTTCTAATCGCTAATCGCAGTTGGTTAGCATACTAGGTTGCGCTTCGGTGTTCTTAAAATCGAATTTTTACCTTTCTCTAAGCCGCATATCTCTTTCTTCCCGAATCTTTGTCTTTAATGTTACTATCTCGCTGTTTGTAGTGTAAGGGGTGGATAATGTCACTTCTAGGGCTTTTACTAATATCCCAAAAGTTACGTCGGCAATTGTGTTTGACTATTAGTCATGCGCTTACTTGTTCTCTGGCTGTAGCTTATGCACCGTTTTCCGCTTTTGTTAATACGTTGTAAGGCGTTTGGAATTGAAGCTTCATTAAGTAGAAAACAAGTTCTTTTATGAACGGGTTATTCTGCCGTCCTTTGACACAGTAAGTAGAAAACAGTCAGAAGTGGAATGATGCAGGCAGAATGCTGTGAGTGTTGTGAATGGGGGGTCGCCAGACCAGGTTCCAACTTGATGATTACTAAGTGTGCATTTCTAATTATTGCGTGAATTATGCTGTCAGGTTTACAGTTTTTTCAATTAACTTCTTATGCTTCCGTTTATAAACGAATTATTGCTTATTAATTCTCATATTGTGAGTTTGAGTATTGAGTAATTCATCAGCAGAAATTCAGTCCTCATTTATACATATATATATATATATATAGTTGAAAATATATATATATATATTTTGCCGTGTTTATATATATATATATATATATATATATATATGATGTATTTTTTCACGGATTTTTCTCGTTGCTTTGTACGTGGATGGATCTGTAAATAAACTGACACGGTCTCCCTATCAACAGATGGGTGAGAGTAGTTATAGGAAGAACACGGTCAGAACACAACGAACGGGTTCTCGAATATCTCGGAACGCTCGAGCTCTTGCTCGCTGAAGACGGAACTCGAGCGTTCCGAAATATTCGAGAACCCGTACGTTGTGTTCTGACCGTGTGTGTTTGTGTGTGCATATTGAAAATTTTCGTAAGTAAACACGGCAAAACATCCGTGACCGAACATTCGGTGGCATTCGGTCACGGGTGTTTTGCCGTGTTTACTTACAAAGATGAGAACCCACACCGTGTGCAAGAACCCATTGCATATTGAAAAGGTACAAAAGGGGATTTTCTCTCCCTCCCCTCTCTCTCTCTCTCTCTCTTTTTCTGTACATAATCAGACGATTCCGAAAGCTACGAAATAAACCAATCGTGCTTTCACTGTTTGCCTGTTTTTTCACTAACATAACTAACCAACCAGCCACTGGTTAGGTGGTTTTGGTGTTTTTTACAGGTAGCAGTGAATAGAACTGAACGTGAAATTTCGTCAAATTTTCTCAGAAGTAACTGTCGCATTTGATATGTACGCAGTCAGACCAGTATTCCGTTGGCACCTAATCAAAAGTTTGCATCGGTCTTTGTTTTGTTGTTCTCATCTTCGACGTTTGGCGCAGCTGGGGATAGGTTTATCAAAGTTTGGCGCGCATACGACGTCACTGTTGTCCATTTCTACAACACTCACGCAACTACTTGCTTTGATGCACATTGCGATACATTACCTAGTTTTGCAATTTCTGTACATTGAAGCGAAATGGTGTGCACCTATTATTCAGCATGTCAGCGTATGGGAAATTCAAAGCGGCCTCCATTACGGGTTACAATGTATAGAGCAATTGTAATTTTTCATATGTCCAAATCCAACTGCGAGCAGACATGGAGCGTTTGCTTATTTCCATTACAATTTGCTTTCTTTAGGTATGGTTTAAAAACCGTCGAGCGAAATGGAGAAAAAGGGAGCGGCACTTGGTCGCAGAAGTACGGTCGAATATGGCTGTTGGACATCAGTTGGGAACTGGCATGGGTATGATGCAGGCGACAGGTCCACAACTTGATGCAACGGACATGTCCAGTCCCAATCTATATGCCTGTCCAACGTCCAGTTATACGCGATGGCCTAATGGCGGTACGGTAGGTTGCTCTGGCCAACCGGTTCGTGTATGCGAACCGTTACCTGGTAGGAATGTCGCTTGGGGTTGGCCATCGAAAGCAACGCCGCCACCTATGCTAAGCTCTATTATTGGCGCAACAGGTGGTTCCAACCGCATTGACTCAGTTCCTACGATGACTAACACTACCGGCCTCAACTTTCTACCCGCAGGTAATTCCTGCCCATACGGCATGCAAACAGGCGCGCCATACCCACAGGTGGTGCTCAACAACTCGCCTCGAGAACAATGTTCCATCCCTTTACCGAAAATGAAGCAATACGGTCAAGGATATGCGGTTGCAGCCGCTGCTGCCGCCGCCAGTATGCTTACAGGTGCTGGAAATTCATACGCACCTGCATGTCAGTACGTTACATCTCCGAACACGATTTTGCTGTAAGTCCAAAGAACATCTCTAGCTCCAACACTTCACTTTAAGTTTTTCGGCTATGAGTTAGTGGCTGTTGTATTAGCTGCAGCAACGTGGATGCCTGTTGCCATCATGTGCTTAACTATTAGTAGGAACACGTTATAGGTTAGCCACAGCTCTGCTGAAGCGTCTCCTCGCCGTGATTATTTAGCTTGGAGCGTATTTGTCGTCTGCTAATAATTGCATTTGCTTTTGTCTGTAGGCGCTTCGTTTTATTAAGTGAATGATCATTTTACTATCTGTCATGAATGAAATCCAAGCAGACTTTTACACTGAAATCAAAGGGGCGCATTGTGAATACTTAGAAGCAAAAGCAGGCAATTAGGACAAATTCATAATTAAATTAGAAAAGCAACAATCACTCTGTAGAGACATCATGCTTCAACGACGACGTCGTTTTTCCGGAACACACATGTCTTCATAACAGAAGCCATTTTCTTCTATACTGTTGTCGTATTGACAGGCTAACAAGCTGGTGTTCAGTCCTTTGACATTCGATGAGCAAGCGAATTGGCATGTCTGACTTTCGCATACTTTACTGATTTCGCCTCTCAAGGTTTTTAATTCACCGCAATCTTTTTCTTTTTCGAAAGCGAAGGGATATTTCCATTGTCTCAATCTATTTATTACTTTGACCATTTGGCAAGGCTTTTCCACTCCATGAGGATACGGATTGGTGCACGAGTAAAAGTTCAGCCTTAGCGAGTGAGTAGACGGATGATTACAGTCGGTTGGAGTTTTTCTTAGACGATTCAATTCAGTTTTTGCGCTGTTTTTCATGTCCATTTCAATGCACATTGTTCTATCGCTGTCGAGCAATTCCCAACCGCCAGGACTGCTACTTTCAGTCATTTCTTTCACGTGAAACTTCTCGTGTGCCACATAACACTGTCCCTTGTAACAGAACTTACTTTCTCCGCAGGGTAGGCCATCCGGAGCAACGACCCTGTGGTCAGATCCCTGGACGAACGAAACTGAAAATTTACCACTGACAATTTTAAATTTCCAACTGTAACTTTTGCAGAGCAATTCGCTGCAGTCCTTGAACAGCATTGCAGTTGAGTAAAAGCATGTAGACTCGTTATTGAACTTGCTGCACACTTCAGAAGCGTTAACCACCTTGCTTATCTTTTGATTCGCCTCCGTAGTCATAACCAATGTCTCGACCTTAGTTTCCTTCGACAACGTCGTAACCATGACCGTTGCGATAATAACAATTATTGAAGTGACCGTGGACGCTACTGCGATCGTCAGTATAACGGTTCGGCGGTCGGTCCTTTTCCCTTTGCTGTGTTTTGTTGGAGAGAGCACTTCGTATCGGTGCCCTCCGCCTTCGTCCTCCATGTTGCTGCAGTTCTTCACTGAATGATGTATAACACCAGTTCCCGAACGTCACAGCAAGCTGGATTAAAATTTTTCGCTTTACACTGTTGCTGCCTTAAAATGCGTCTGCCACTTTCCTTTATCAGAACCTGACAATCATTAATTATTTTTTTAGACATTGCCATTTGTAGCGCAGCTCAAAGAATAACCCTTCATCAGGCTAACCGTGCGCTGCAATCTCGTGCCGAATTAGCTTATGTCAGTTTTAGTCCAGCAGGTTTGCTTGCGCCAATGTTGGCACTCGCTTGCCGTTTGCTGCAATGTTGAGTGTGAATTGTACGTCAGCGCAAAATAGAATAATTTCTGCGAATATTCGGAGTGAATGCCTCTCGCTAGTTTCTCGGAATGAATTTTTGGCCTATTGGCGCTTGCTCACACGCTAAGCATGCGCGAAGAAACTCTCTAAAAGAGTAAATGGCGGTGCGGAATATTTCCTTTCCAACTACTTTGAAGGACTGCTAACGCACATTGGAAATGAAATGAAACAGCAGAACAAAATTAGAGACAGGAACCTTCCGTGGAACTCCATTATTTCAACAGGAAGAAGCGCATGTTTAGCGTAACCGGTGTACAAAAATTATAAATCGTACGCCAATTTTGCCCTACTGTAGGAAGCGTATGTAGTATGCAGGTTAAGCATTTCCTACCGTACATCAATATTTAAGTCCACGTTAAGCGTTCCAGTTAGTTATTCGCATTGTGCCTGTCCAATAAACATTTACTGCTCCTGTGTGTTTTACACCGTCCATTGCCCCTGCCAAAACTTAATGTTTTGTCGCTTCCTAAAAGTGCACTTATTTCCGCGAATTCCTTAATAAAATTATTTTCCCAAATTTTAAAGCGATGACTATATGGTGCGAAATAATTACAGAATCCTTAAGAATAGTAAGCGCCACGAATTGACCCCGCGTCGAACCGATCCCGCGGCGAATTGCTGTTCTCCGATAAAACCACGTTGCGTTGTAAACGACCATGCACATCCTTTACGGATACTGTGGGTGTTTGGCGACCATGCGGTCAGAAGTGCCATTTCGACTTGAGGTTTTAAGCGTTCATCTTTCTGCATTTGCATTACTTGGTTCATTTTAGATGTATTCACGGCTTGCACCCGTTCCTGTATATTCGTAGTGCCTGAAATTAACGGAATTACTTATACGGCCAAATATGGATTCTGGTTTATAGTCTTTGAGAAGCAGTCTTTTGGCATTTGCATGGTGTTTTACCTTTTGCCACCTGTAAGCAGCATATCGCTGGCAACATGTTGGCAGGCAGCATTATATCGAGCAAGATTTCTGGTAGCTGCTCTTCAATGCCACGGAGATTGCAATAATTTCGGAGCACTCTTGCTGCGTTGGCACACGACGGACGGCGCCAGTTTCACAATTGAACAA
>CBXJ02000354.1:0-11045 GCA_000612645.2 Trichuris muris | reverse complement strand
GTTCCGATCAGATGTGCAAGGGCAACCTGTGAGAACCAGTTGAGTTTGCGCACAGCATTATGGTGACACGTTCCTTTCTTGATTTGTACCCAGGCGCATTTTCTTCGCTACGTTCTACTAATGACTGGGTGGGAAGCGCCTTCCAGTTCAAGCCCGTTTCGTCTGCGTTATAGACGAAGTCGAAGTCATAGCCTCCTTCGTCTAAGAACCATAGTATTTGTGAAAGCATAAGGAATATCTAAGAGATGGACACCTGCCTCACTTTCCATCGCCAGGTAACCGCACCAACGTTCATTATCTCACTTTCATTCCCTTACCAGCATTTAACCAACAATTCGCTGCATCCTTTCTCACTATTTAAACAGCGCGCATCTCAAGTCGCATTTTGATATGTGATAACAGATTTAGAAGGACAAACCATTGCCATGTCGTATTTTGTTATGTTTGTCAAACATAACGTTCTTCGAAACCGTTGTGTTATCCGTTAGCATCGAGTACATTGAACTCATTCTGCAAGTACTTTGAACGTAACCCTAACCAGTGTCTCCTTGTGCAGGTTTTATTAGTAAGAAAAAACCCAACGTGACATACAAGTTGTAACATTCGGTAAATCATAATTCATTCCTCAATGAAAGGGATGGGACGGTTTTTCCAGTCGCTGACGGTCAATATTGCTGTACTTATCAGCGCTGTTTGATCATGACACACTGCATGACCCATAGAGGTCGTTCATGACGTTTTCGTAAGTACAGAAACTTAAGAGGTGTAAAAAAGATTTTTTGGGTAAGCATTGTTGGGTAAGTTGATGTAAAGCCGATGGTTTCCTTAATTCGTAAACAATACTTCACGTTATGTTCACATACGGGTAATGAATATGATAAAACAAAGAATGTACTCGAAGCAGATGAGAAGCATGATACCGAACTGTTTTAGTTCATTATTCGAAACTTGAGCGAAGTTCAAGTTGCAACTTAATCTGCGGATGCTTCTTCCACATTGAATGGCAGAAAAGCCTCTCCAACAAAAATATGTAACTACTAGTATGAAGGGATCTATGCTGTGGTTAGGAAAACAAATTGAAATAATTCTGCTACAATTACGTTTACTTGATCATTGTGTTGCTACAATTACATTGACAAAAGTTAAAGCGCTCTAAGAATCAGTGCGCTTTAACAGGTTTGATTTGGTCAGTTTACTATTAATAGATTAATGTATATAGGTGCTTGGAGCGCATTGTTCCGTAAGGTAGAAGCTTCGTTTACTTAGTTCGCATGCAACGCTTCACGCGATATCTAATCATTGATTATAAATAGGTTAAATCAACGAATTGTACCTGAACTAGAGAAAATAGCCAATAACCGGCATGGAAACGTGCGTTAGCGCAATAAAATTTGCATACAACAGACTGACACATCACGTTGAAGCAATATAAGCCGGTGAATGAGCAACAGACTTCAGCGCTTTGGTTAGTTCTCGCCGCTACCTCTGCCACACTTCGCCACCTCTCGCTGGTAAGCAGTTGAGACAGTTAATGGTGTTTGAATATTGGATGTTTTGTAACGTGTTTCATGTTTTGATGTGGTAGTGTTCCGGCTTTTCCGTTTTTTGATCATAGCTGAAATAAAACTGCAAATGCCATACCAACGGATGGGTGGGCGGTTGTTAGAAATATCACAGGTCAAAAACATTTCTCGAAGCTTTCGGAACGTCCTGATTCCGTCGTCAGCGATGCTGAAAGGGAATTGTTTTATTCCGCTCAGGGATCTTTTAGGTGCAAAACGGGAAAGCCGGAACACCACCACATTAAGTTAATGGGGTTTGGTGTATTTGGGATGGAATCATGGTGACTGGTAGTGCGTGTGATAGCGTTGCTCTCACTATCATCGTTACGTGATTAGAACTGCTGAGAGAAACTGGTGTATAGGGGAAAGAGGTAAAAGGATGAGAGTTGATTATAATTTTATTGAAGGAATGAAACACGGCAAGCGAGAGTTGATTATCTTGTTTGCTTCTTCGTAACGGAAGCGATTAACAATGTTTGTTGTTGTACACCAATTTTTCGTACCCGACCTGTGGAACTAATGCACTACAGCCGGAGGGCTTGTTAGTGCAAACATCACCTACAATTTCGCCATCCCCGAATTTCCCTTTGTCCGTGTCTGCACCGCTGCCGTGAATGGTTGGTAGAGACTGCCCTCTGAAGCTTTACCAACGGGGCGGAGGCTAACACTGCCCGGTCTCGGTTGACTAAAAGTGTTCCCGTTCTTCCGCTTAAGTGGATGTGCGCTTCATCAAAAACCTTTTCGCGGTATGTGCTTTCACGGCTCAACCTTTTTTATCATTTTCCTTTCTTCCTTTCCTTTGCGCTGATGACGGGTCAAGATCGACCCAAAAGCTCTGCTTTTTCGTTTTGAATACATCGTTTTCAACGGGAAGAAAAGACCGTGTACAAAAACAAACATTGAGAGTTGATCATTAAAATAATCAATAAGCATTAGGAACTTCAATTGCGGTATAGAATAAGAAATTAAATTAACAGAATAATGTGTTCGCATCAAGTTTCTCAACTAAATAACTTCTTTTTTGGGGAGCAGTGTGCTTCCACTCCCCCTTTCGTAGCTATGGTAGTCTGCATTCGCTGAGGACAGAACGAAAGTCGTTCCCAAAGCCACGAATGTTTCACAGTGTTCTGCATTATTCTAAGAGCTCGCCATCTATCCACTGATCAGGCATTGTTTCGGTAGATTTCATGTGCTAAAGACATCGAAACGGGCAGCCCCGTATTCATAGCCTACAAAGTGAACAGGTATTGTTTTGCAGTAAATATTTGGAAAAGTGATATTTGTTTTGAAGCAAACTGGATATGAGATGGCTATAGAAAATGCTAAAGTACTTGAAATTTATGCTTTCCGATCGCAACTACTCTGCTTAATTTGTGGTACGATAAGAGGAGTTGACGGTTAAATGCTGCCAAGAATGGTGACGTCAAGGAACGAACGATAATATGACTGGTTGGCGATGCAAGCTGATTCCGTTTGAAGAGGAAGGGCTGATGTATGTATGCTGATGTATGGGGCTGATGTATGTATGCTATCTGTGTACATACATCTTGGGCTGATGTATGTATGCTATCTGTGTACATACATCTTGGGCTGATGTATGTATGCTATCTGTGTGTGGGGTGTTCATTGTACTGCGGGTCACCAATGTAGGAACTTCCTAACCAAAACTGATTTACTAGAGTAATGTCGCCAAACGTATACTTAATTGGAACATAGTACCGTATAGTTGCTATATGCAGGTAACGCCATCTTAGAATGATGCTCAGGCATCATTCCGCTACAATATATATATATATATATATATATATATATATATATATATATATATATATATATATATATATATATAAAAATTGGATGTCTGGTAACGGGGAATTGTTTCATTGAGGGTGTTCTTCGTTTCACGGCTTTCTCCCGTTTGTCGTCTGTACTCTGTAATAAATTAACACGTGCCCTACCAACGGATGGATGAGCAGGTTATTAAAAAGTGCACAGAGAACGAATCACTTGAGTGTTTTTTTTTCGAAGCTTTCGGAACCGTCTGGTTCCGTCGTCAGCGAAAGGAGCTGACGACGGAACCAGACGGTTCCGAAAGCTTCGAAAAAACACTCAAGTGATTCGTTCTCTGTGCACTTTTTAATAACCTGCTCATCCATCCGTTCGTAGGGCACGTGTTAATTTATTACAGAGTACAGACGACAAACGGGAGAAAGCCGTGAAACGAAGAACACCCTCAATATATATATATATATATATATATATATATATATATATATATATATATATATATATATATATATATATATATATATATATATATATATATATATATATATATATATATATATATATATATACTGGAGGGCACCCTCGAAGGACCGCGCTGAGGACGGGCCTAGGTTGGCCCGAAAGCTACGCTATCTCGACCACCGCGCCACGTACTGTTTTTGGAAATAAAACGACCATTTCCTTCACGTGGTTTTCAAAAACGGGTAAAAACTTCCGTGATTTCCTTCATTCGTTAAAATCGATGAGCCCGTTACAAAACATTGACATAAAAAAATATATATACCTGATATACCACCCTTATCGGCAACACAAAGTGTTTGCATATGAAATTAGCCTGTTGGGTCATAAAAGTTGTAGCACCGATGCGCTGAGCAGCTGGTGTCAAAGGGACCTCTGTATCGCTCCGTTCTTATCAGCATGCCTTAATCACCCGTGCGTCGAAGAAAGCTTCTCGGTATGTCCAGCGTACACTAGAAGCTTTTACTGCCCCCTAAAAATCTTCCAGCGCTCCCCGTAGCGCCACCCTGGCTAAACCGTGCACCAAAATCTCCCAGCGCCCCCTTGGGGGTGCTATCGCCTACTTTGAGAATCACTGGTGTAGGTAATAACAATGGAGAAGTTAATATCTATGTTGAATTAAAAGTGTGTAAACGGAGAAGCAAATAACGAGGAATTGCCGTGTATTTGTAGTGAACAAATAAGAGTAGCGTCGAATAACATCTTTGTGAAAGGTGTGTTGTAGGTGTGAAACAACGTATGGTTCATGTGAACACGGTTTTTTGCTGCACGTAATGGAAGAAGGCAAGGTTCCTGTCGGCATGGTTTTTGTGCGGTATGTAATGTGAGAAAGTAAAGTTAATATGGACATCGCTCTTATGGAACAGGTAATGGAAGAAGGTAATGTTCATATAGAGGTGGTTCATATGGAACAGGTAATGGAAGAAGGTAATGTTCATATGCAGGTGGTTCTTATAGAACAGGTAATGGAAGAATGTAATGTTCATATGGAGGTGGTTCTTATGGAACAGGTAATGGAAAAATGTAATGTTCATATGGAGGTGGTTCTTATGGAACCGGTAATGGAAGATGTTACTGTGCATGTGAATATAGTGGCAACGGAACAGGTAATGAAGACAAGGTAGTGTGAAGAAGGAAATGCGGATTAGTAAACTTAGTTAAGGTGGATGATAGTTTCTGGTTTTGGTTGCGATTGCGGTTTTGCTTGGATAAAGAAAACGGTAAGCATGAAGAAGATGAAGATCTTATGAGTGTTGTGGATTATGACTGGTCTGTGTAGCGGACTGATAAGCGTGAAAGCTTATAGGAAAATGAAGTTGATGGATGAAGATGATGGACGTGTTATTTTAGTGCTGATGGTGTAGGAGAGGAAAGTGATGTAATCGGAGGTGAGTAATAGTTGCAAAATAAGAAGGTTTAATAGTGACGGTGTATCGCTGACTGAGTTATATTGGGAGGTGAGTGAATAGGTAAGGATGGATGGCAAGTAAGGGTGGTGGATAAATAAGACGGCGCTGCAGTTGTTATGAAGAGAGTGTTTTGTTTTGTGAATTGATTGTATGGGTTCATTACGAGTTTAATATAATTGAGTCTATGTATGTTGTCACAATGCTTATTTTCTAGATTTTGTTATAATGATAGGTAGTGAAGTTTTTGAAAAAGTTTCTACGAGAAGAAAGATGGGTATGGATGTAAATTGTGTTTGAAGATGATTAGTGGTTATGAGGAGGATAGAGAGTAATGAGTGTGTTTATAGGTAATGGAGGTTAAAGATGACCGGTAGTATGGTGCCGTGCATAGTTTTGTGGTAGAAAAAGTAGTATTTTGGTTTGTGAACGAGAAGGCTGACTAGGGTTGTTGTAACGTTGTAAGAAGCGATGAAAGTTGAGGTGTATTTGTGATCGATTAGTTGTCGTGAAGGGGGGAAGGTAGCGTCACGTGGGGTGACGGTGGAAGCTGGGGGTGTTGGACGTTTTTTTGTGGAGGGGGGTTGTTGGTGATGTAAGTAAGGTTGCTACTTCATTGAGGTCGACGCTCTAGTGGTGCAGCATGTAATGCTAGGGCAGTGATGCGCAAGGCTATGCCAGAAATCGCCCCCCTTTTCCAGCTTCGAGGTTGCCATCGCCCCCCTGGGATGAATCATATCGGCTGAGGGCGCGAAAATTGGCGGGAAATCTCCACCGAGGACAATGTCCTTTTTTCCTGCCAATTTCTTGTATTGACTGTTGCGCGAGGGAGTGTTCGCTGGATCAGCGATAGCATCCTTGCTACACCTTGCTTCTGCATAGCAGATCTTCGCATACAAAGAAAACGTTATGTGTACAACTTCATTTGTTCAGACTCCGCGTTTATTACAGTATTACTCTGAAGGGCAGGAAGTGTGCAAACCAATTATACCTTCAATATTGGGCCGCATTGACGTGACCCGCAGTCGTAAATCGCCCCGAGTGACTACTTCGAAGCGATTCCACTTCTTCGTGTCGAGATCCGTAACAACACTAAAACCGCAATATCGCTCCTTCTAGCTTCACCGCCTACCCCCAGGAGGGGGCGATAACGCCCCCTTAGCCCTTCACCGCCCCCCAATCGCCCCTTTCGCGCTTATCGCCCACCTGGACTTCAAAATCGCCCCCGGGGGGCGATATCGCCCCCCTTTGCCCACCACTGTGCTAGGGGATTGTTTTGGAAAGCTGAGGACAGGATTAGGTGGTGTTTTGAGTACAGTCGGTTGTTTATTAGCAATGATAGTTGCTGTGTCGTTTTGGACGAGCATGAGGGATACTAGATGACCAAATTAAGTAATGTAGTATTACGGTGAGAAAAGGCTCCAAAAGAATGGAACTGTGTGGTAAAAGTATTTAAGGAGTAGTTGATGAGGCGAATAAGGTAAAGGGAAAAGAGTTGTGAGCAGAAAGGGAAGGAGAAGGTAGAAGCAGTTGGTTTAATGTGAAGTGTTAAATATTAAACGCATTGGAAAAGCTGGTAGAATTAGAACTTTCAAGTGGTGAGTGCTGAATTAGTATGCGTGGATAATATCGTAGCAGGACAAGTATCGTTGAATGTTATCATTCAAGCGTTGTTGTCGTAGTGTCATGTTGTGCGATGTTATACAAGTAGAAAGTATAGAAATTTTTGGACAGTAAGAACGTAATAGCGTAATAATCAGTAAGTTGTGGATTTATTGTTTTTGTTTATTATGGAATGAGTGGTGATTTGGATAAATAGGAATTGCTGAGTGTGTAGTAGTTGCAATGTAATAATGGATTATGGTAAGACGGGATTAGAATGAACAGTGTTCTATTCCTACTAATAAAGGTTGTAGTATGTGTAGGAATAGAAGTTTGGCAAGATGTGTGTATTGTAGCTGGAAAATGATGTGTTAATATGTGAACGTAAGAGTGTATTGTGGTGTTATAATGGTATTATGAGAGGGTTTTATAGTGGAGTAGTAGTTTAGTCGTGAAGAAGAGAAGAAGGAGTTTTGAAGTGTGTAATGGTGAAATTGGTCAGTTAATGGAAAGAAGAGAGGTAGCTGAATAAAGTTGGTATGTATGTGTGTATAATTGTAGAAGAGTGGGAAGAAAGAATGCGTATAGTAGTAGGGGTGAGTGTTGGATGGGAGAATGAAAGGTATAAGTCTGCATAGATGTGTAAATAGAGTTGTAAGCGTGTAGTCTTGTGTGAAGTAAGAATGTAAGCTGTATAAGTGGATTTAAATGCATATGCATTACTAGGTTATTGTTGTGCAGTGTTGAGAGCGACTAGTCGCGGTGAGTTCCGTAGTTGTGTGTTTGTTGGTATGTATTTGTAATAAGTCGGTGCATGTGGTAGAATGGGAGAAAGTAAGGTATGGCTATATAGTTGAGTGTTTTGGAATATGTAAAAACGTATTATTATTAGGTTATTCGTGTTGATAGCGTAGGTATGTTGCGCCAGACTCGTAAGTGTAAGTGGTGTGTGTGAATTACTATAAGTGTTACGTAGTTGCGTGTGTAATGAGCGGATCTATTTGGTTTATATTTATGTATATTTTTTGTGAAATTGTTGTTGTTGTTCGTTACTATATAAAAGTCAGGGTCTTTGAGGATAGCTGCCCGTGTGCCTGCGCATCCTATAATGCAATGCATTACTTGCGTCACCTTTTGTTCTGACGGACGTGTTAGCGCCGGCGCTAACCCGTTCATCGGGGTGTTGCCGATATCGACGAATCTGTTGGCGGCCGACCTTGTGCAGCGCTATTGGATGCACGCTAGTGTGCTCGGACTTTGTCCGTCACTGTGAATGGAACAGGGAGAGTTCACCTTTTGTTCTGCACATCTGTTACGGATGTAACCTATAGGGCAAGGTCACCATGTGTGGTCTTGTTTGCATGGTAATTTGTAAAATCAACCAAATAGGGTATTATCGGCTCTTATATAGGGACAGGCGCAGTGTGGATGTTGCACGGAGTTTTTGACGAACGCATAGACGCACCATGGTTGTGTTATGCGAATTGATTGATCGTAGAAACTGCTACACGACAATGGGTGCTAACACCTCTCGACTTGCGTCCACATGAGCGTGGTGCTCAGGTGCTGAGCAGACAGCGCGAACAGGGTAGCAGAAAAGCTGCAGGACCTGTTGATCCATGTTTGGTCGCTTTGCATCATGGAAAGGACCGCCACTCCTTTCTGTGCGCCATTCTACCTTCCGTGCAAATGGCCGCAGCGCCCAGGTGTTATCAATTCGGTATGCACGAAGCAGCCGCGCCGTTGTAAGACATCTTGTCCCGCGACTCTGCGCTTTCGTTGATTAAGAGGACCGCAGTCCTCCGTCAGCGCCATTCTGTATGTCTGGGAAGGCAGCGGCCGCATGGTGATTTCTCATGCTTCCCGTGTTCACGTCCGCAACAGTCAGCGCTTAGCAACGGTACGGCGTTCGTACTTTGAAGGTTCGGTAAGTGTGCGTCGTTCTTGCTATACCGTGATTAACTGCGAGTGTACAGGGCAATGTTAGTATTAAGGGCCTAAGCGAGCAGAGCGCACTGGAAACATCGGTTGTGCTTAGGTCTAGGATTAGGCATCGGCGAAAACGACAGCCGTCATCAGTCGACCAGCACGAGAGCATAGCGTCCTGGAAAGATCGGTTGCGTTTAGGTCTAAGCTTAGGTATGGGCGAAAACGACAGCCATTATCGGTGGACGAGTACGAAAGCATAGCGCACAGGAAAGATCGGTTATGTTTAGGTGTAGGCTTAGGTATCGGCGAAAACGACAGCCATCGTCAGTCGACCAGCACGAAAGCATAGTGTACTCGAAAGATCAGTTGTGTATAGGTTTAGGCTTAGGTATCGGCGAAAACGACAGCCATCGTCAGTCGACTAGCACTTAAGCAAAGCGCAAAGGAAAGATGGGTTGTATTTAGGTCTAAGCTTAGGTATCAGCGAAAGCGACAGCCATCATTAGTCGACGAGTACGAAAGCATAGTGCACAGGAAAGATCGGATGTGTTTAGGTCTAGGCTAAGGTATCGGCGAAAGCGACAGCCATCATCAGTCGACTAGCACGAAGGCAGAGCGCATTGGAAATATAGGTTGTGTTTAGGTGTAGGCTTAGGTATCAGCGAAAGCGACTGTCATCATCAGTCGACGAGTAAGGGAGCAGAGCGCACAGGAAAGACCGGTTGTGTTTAGGTTTACGCTTAGGTATCTGCGAAAACTACAGCCATCGTCAGTCGACCAGCACGAAAGCAGAGCGCACAGGAAAGATCGGTTGTGTTTAGGTCTAAGCTTAGGTATGGGCGAAAACGACAGCCATTATCGGTGGACGAGTACGAAAGCATAGCGCACAGGAAAGATCGGTTATGTTTAGGTGTAGGCTTAGGTATCGGCGAAAACGACAGCCATCGTCAGTCGACCAGCACGAAAGCAGAGCACACAGAAAAGATCGGTTGTGTATAGGTTTAGGCTTAGGTATCGGCGAAAACGACAGCCATCGTCAGTCGACTAGCACTTAAGCAAAGCGCAAAGGAAAGATCGGTTGTATTTAGGTCTAAGCTTAGGTATCAGCGAAAGCGACAGCCATCATTAGTCGACGAGTACGAAAGCATAGTGCACAGGAAAGATCGGATGTGTTTAGGTCTAGGCTAAGGTATCGGCGAAAGCGACAGCCATCATCAGTCGACTAGCACGAAGGCAGAGCGCATTGGAAATATAGGTTGTGTTTAGGTGTAGGCTTAGGTATCAGCGAAAGCGACTGTCATCATCAGTCGACGAGTAAGGGAGCAGAGCGCACAGGAAAGACCGGTTGTGTTTAGGTTTACGCTTAGGTATCTGCGAAAACGACAGCCATCGTCAGTCGACCAGCACGAAAACATAGCGCACAGGAAAGATCGGTTGTGTTTAGGTCTAGGCTTAGGTATCGGCAAAAGTGACAGCCATCATCGGTCAGCGTAAACACGGTTAGTGCGCGTCGAAATGAGCTCGCGTGGAACACTGCGCTTCCGTGTCCGCTACAGAGTTTCTCCGTTGTCACACTGCATTCAGCAAACTTGCTCCACAGGCAAAAGAGGAGTCACGCAGCAGCGAACCCATATCACCTTTCATCTCCACGAGGTGGCGTTGAGGTCAGAATTCGTTCAGCGCTTCGGCCGCCGACCCATTGCGTCACGGTAACAATGGGTTCTGTAATTAGGTCATGGGCTACTGTAGCACGGGCAGCTAACCGAAAAGCGCCAAAAGTCACACTGAAATCGTAAGAAATAGTTGATGATGCGAATAAAGGAAAGGGAAAGGGCTGTGAGCAGAAAGGGAAGGAGAAGGTATAAGCAGTCGGTTTATCGTAAAATGGAAAAGCTGGCAGAATTAGAACTAAGAAGCGGTGAGTGCCGAATTAGTATGCGAGGATAATGTCGTAGCAGGACAAGTATCGTAGGATGTTATCATTCAAGCGTTTTTGTCGTAGTGTCATGTTGTGGGAGGTTATAGAAGTAGAAAGTATAGATGTTTTTAGAGAGTAAGGAAGTTGGATCAATAGTTTTAAAAATAAGAGTAGTAAGTGAGGACGAAAAGGGTGCTGATTCGTTGCGGGGGAGGGGGGTTTGTGATGGGAGTTAAGGGGGATGTTGGCGAGGAGTAGGTTAAAGAAGTAAGGGATAGATGAAAGCATATGAATTTAGGAAGAAGTAATATGGGTGGCGGG
>CBXJ02000353.1:0-25301 GCA_000612645.2 Trichuris muris | reverse complement strand
ATGAAAAGAATAAATCATCAGCAAGTGGCCATTCACAGTGTCTATTGGCCTCGATTCCGCCAATCAGTTTTTTCAGAGAGGAAAAGTTTGCTGGATATCGCCAAACGTCTATCGTTCCCTGCTATAAAATCGTTAGCCGACAAATTCAGTCAGGCCAGCAATGGTAGAGTCTTAATTCATCTTTTCAACATCATGCGTACCCGCCTGTCGTTTGATATGGCGGGAAAAACGCGACACCGTGACAACCCAAAGCCATTGCTTACTTCTGAATGAATGAACATTCCGTTTCAGCTGCTCCAACGAAAACATCCGCTGAAATGGCTAAGGACCATCCGGCCAAGCAGCGTCGCAGAACTCAATCGGCGACCACTTCCTGCAAGCGAACATCCGCCGTGCAAGCAGGCGCAGGTAAGGGTTTACATGTTAAACGATTTTGGCAATGGTCAACTCGTAGGCGCTTCAGCGGCAAAACCGGAAAAGACTTTGGGAGAATTGGCAAAGCAAAAGAATTTGAACGCCGACCAAATGCGCGCCTTTAGCAAAGTGAAGCGTAACAAAGCAAACGGACAACCGATCGTCAAAGTGCCCCCGGACTTGCTGAAAGACAGGACGGACGAGAAACGATTGTCCTTCGACACGCAGTTATCGTCGCTTGGTTGGAGCATTTTGAATTTGCTGGAGACGTTGACAGCAAGCGAAAGCGAATCGCCACAGAATGTTCGCGTGCGGACGGCCGACCTGGATGATGAATTCGCCACGAAGAATCAGTGGGCAACAGTGAAGCGCATATGCCTTTCAATCATTTGACCACATAGGGACTGTCTAAAACTTCAGGTGAACGTTGGAAACTGCCCTGCGTGCACTAACGCAACAGCCGCCGCCGAAATTCCCGCTCAAGTATGACATGGCTTTATATATTCAAATAGCCACATTATCTTCTTGAAGAGAGATAAACTCCAAACCATTCATTCAGCGGACTGCCCGCTTGCGGTAAGTTCACGTAATATGGTAGCAGCAAAATATATTACCAGAAAAAAGTGTTCAGAGCAAAAAAGACAACAAAGCCGCTACTTCCTTACAAACCGTAAGACGGCAGATCCTTATTATGACGACACTGCTTCTTCTCGTTCAAGGCGTCAAGTTCATCGGCAAAGTTGCTTATCCCTTCGCCGGGCGATACTTTGCACGGAAACAAAGGGCAGCAAAATAGGGCGGACACTGACGCCAGGGTAGGTGAAGTTTCAATACACACGTTGCATGCGGGTCACTTCTCTAACATGCTGCCATAGAAGAAAGACGAAGCAAGCTTGCATAGGTTAAGCACGGCGAAAGTGGCAACATCGGTACTCGCTTTGGTTGTTGCTCATTTTGAGCAGTGCGTAAGTTAGACAATGCAAGGCTTTTTCAGGATACCGCGAACAACCAACCACGTATTGGCACGGACAAGGCGATTGCCTGATAACATCCCAAAGGCAATGAAAGTTGCCCTGTGATGGTCAGGAGCAGACTGGCGGAAAGCTCACGAGATCATGCGACACTTGCACCTTGAACAAAGCAGATTTTTCTTTTTCTCAGGATCCGAAAATGCATTCATGAATGTCATGCAATGATGTCCTTTTCTCAAAGGAATCAAAAAATATAATACAAAGGCAAACAAGTCGACGAGCACAGCGATGTTACGACCAACGGTAGCATTACTGTACCCAGAAGTAGTTTACCTTGAAGGTAAGATTTAATACGCAAATATCCGACCGTAACTTCAATGTGCGAAGCATAATTAGATGAGAACGTGATGGGACGAATTCATGCTGCGGTTGCTTTGCTTTTTTCTTCGTATATTGCATCTAAGAAAGAAAAAAATCCGGACAATGCAGCTAACGCTGTTGTTCCAACGGAACATCAAAAATCACCTCAGCTGACAATCACTTAGGCTTTACCATTTGACGACATTCGTCAGCAACAATTGGCACCTGCCGGGAGGCAATGATGTCTGCCGACGTATTTAGCACCTCTTCTTCCACGGCATTCAAATTTGTAAAAGCTGCTTCTTGGTCGTACATTTCCGACAGTATTCGGCTGTCCACGTCATCCCAACTGCGACGTGCAACCACTTCTATTCTCGCGTGACGGTTGGGCGCGAAAATGGATTGCAACACCAGACGATCAACAACCTTCTTAACGAGTTCGTCGTTTCCCTTGATCATCTGACCGGAAAGAGAATAGCTGCAACCGGGTCCTCCAACGCCGATGCAATCTGCCTTATCCTTGCATCCGTATATGTCGGCAATGAAATCCCGACAAAGATCGAATATGAACTCGCGGAAAAGGTGGTCAAATCTTTCACTATTGCCACGACGATGGTTGGCCAATTCGCAGGCTACGAAATACAGTTCGGCCGCTTTCGGAGTATTCCAAAGGCTTTGGCCGGCGGCCAACTGCCTTAGGAGGCAGTCGACGCTGACGCCCACTATGGCTTTCACTGCTTCCTTCGATGTGGATATCAAGGGGGCTTCCGTCAAAGGGTACATTGATGAATAAGAGTCGACGTCACGCAGCGCCGATCCGTCGGCATTCAACGGCAACGGGCCGTCTTCCTCGACATCGCCCTTCAAACCGTGCAACTCCAACTTTGGAACGAACGGCTAGAAATTCCAGTGCAAGCCAAGATAGATGCGAAACGTTCGTACCATTGCTGGCAACTCCGTCGCCTTCTGAAGACGAGGCGACTGCAAAAGTCTCGGACTAATGGCGTCGAATGTGGAGATGACCGTCGGTTTGTCCGATTGGGCTTCCGGCGAAGCTGAAAGTTCCACTGGATGTGTTTAATGAAACGCATCCCTGGGGCTGCATCGTGGTTCGCTTTTTGTCGCTCCATTCGCGTAAATTGTCTTGACAAACCGCAGCCACGTTGTTCAGCAGTTTGTCGGTGATATCCGCGGCTACTCTGGCGACCTGAGCTTCTCCGACAGCGGTTCCCGCGAGCTGTCCTTAGGGAGCGCCTTGGAAGGTGGTGAATCTTTGGCGCCCACCTCCACGTTGGACAACGTGCCATTGGAAGACGGCGAGCTACGCTCTTCGACGTCCATCTTGGAACTATCCGGTGCAAAGTTAAGCCCGCCTTCTGCGCTGTCAACCGGCGCCTCCGATTCGTACTGCGAGACGTCGGAAGACGACGTCGATTTACGGTCCTCCAAGTTTAAGATGTCCACCTTGGGCTCGTCGCCTGAAATAGGAAGACGAAATTCTTGGTCAAAAGTAAGCGTATTGTTCCAATCGGTTAATTTCGTACAACAAGTGACAATCCTGCCGACTATTCCATTTTGTGTTGCTGCCCTGGTTTGAATATCAATCCAACCAGGTCACAAAATAAATAGCGGCACTTCACTACAAACTGAAACTAACCAGGTTCAGACGGTATCGCAGATGAATAGCAGTGGTAGAGGAGCTCCTAAGGAGCCGATGGGCACATGCAAACGCAAAGCACGCGACAACTACGCGATTCCGTTAAAAGGGATCCCTTTCAGGCAATAACCTTTGCTCTTGATGTTTAAAGTATTGGTCCTATTTATTTTTCATTCGAACAAAGCGAATAAGAAGTAAGCACGATCAATACCACATCAAGAAGAAAATTAGAATAAATCCTGTATTTGCATAACCTTTGGTATGGAAGGAAAATTCTTTTCCTACGAACCGACTGTCAAGCGATCATACTGATCAGCGAGGAGAGTATGCACGCTCATGACCAATTGCATTCAAGACTGGCACGCTGATACCTCAACCACTATGGAAAATATGCTTAAAAACATACAAAGCTAAAACTGAACATTGGGTATTTTGCAACAGTGTTATTAATTATGAATATAGCGGTACAATTTCCACTGCTTTTAGATATTACATTTCCGCTGCTTTCGGAACTATTCGTGTCCCGTCTTCAGCGGATACTGATATAATACTCTTTCAATGTGGTGAGTACGTGGAATGTTGACCAACGCGACAGTCATCACTACGCAAGCTCACTACATTGAAAGAGCATTATAGCATTATCCGCTGAAGACGGGACAATAATAGTCCTGTGGGCAGCGGTGATTAAAAATCTAAAAACTGTGCAAGTCGCACTACTACATCAAACATATGAAGCTATTAATACTTAGAGAAACCTACTGTAGGCGCTACGATTAGGCGTCCTTGTAAAGAGCATACCCCAACTCTCCAATTGTGTGCAACTTACGAATCGACTGCCCAAGCAAAGCGTCCAACTGCCGAGCGGAACGCGCTGAACAACGACCCGAAGTAACCATGCGAGGTGACACGTGAACTTCCCGCGGCTGTTCGCGGAAACAAGGTCGGATATCATTCGCTCCGTCTTTTGTATATTCTCCTCGTATATCTGCCAAAAGCGATTGTAAAAACACTGCGGAAGGTTCAGGGTCGTACCGCACCTCTATTTGCTTGGCAAAGCGAACGCTCGTGGGAAATCTGATGCTGCTTACTTCTTTGGTTGTACTCGTACGTTAGCCTTCTGGCAACGTTCCTTCTCTGTTGAAGCTCCTTCTTTAAAGATTGGATTCGGGCGCTGTACTCGATCCTTCCTTGACAAGTTGACAAATTCAAGAAAGTCATTTGCATAAGTGGGATTATACCTGACAGCGGCGTGAGCACATCTTCTTCGGCGCTCGTGTTCGGAGCCATTTGACGCTTTGCATTACCATTTGTTGGTGTTTCGCTACTGCTGGACAACGACGACGCCGTCTTCCAAGCGCCGGCGGGAGTCGACCAAGCCTTGAACGCTTTGCTCTCCAACGTGGCCACAACCTTTGCGTCCTTCTCCAAGGATTTTCTTTGCTTAATCAATCGTTTTGCCTGCGCCTCGCGCTCCCTAAGCAACTTCTTTTGCTCGTCAAGACACGGAGTCATCACCGGCGACCAAACGGACCAACCTAAAGGCATTATGGATGCGCAGGCTATGACGTCATAGCAACATGGTTTAACTAACCTTTGTTGAACATCTCGGCCAAAGTTTTTTGCAGCGCAACGGTTTTCTCTTGAAGGATGGAAACTTCACGAACCTGAAAACACAATTGTTAAAAATCTCCTCCATAAGGATCGACGTGCGTCCACCTCGTCGACCAACGATACCACGGAGCCCTGAAGGGATTGACTTTCTCGTTCAAACTTGGCCTCAAATCGGATATCCGCTTGTCGATGTACTCTGCGTGCTCGCCAGCGTTCTTTCGATATCCGATCCTTGGAAAAAAATATTACAAGTTTCCATTCCGACAGAGCTCACAGCGCAGCAGTCGCCTACTTCTTTTCGCAATGCAAAAGTGCTACTTGCACCTCAAAATAGGCTTTCAAAGCCTTCATGTGCAACGTCACCCAACGACGCAGATCGTCGTCGTCATCGTCGTTGCGATCTTTCGATTTGCCAAACAAGAGACGCGACCTCTCCACCATGACACGACCGAATACTTCCTTTAATGAAATTGAAATCATCGTCGGCAGTTAACCCTCTCGACAACCTCTTCCGTTTTCCATGAATCTTGTGAATGGGCCGAATTGCCTTTTCGTTAAACTTCTGCTCGTCGACGACGTGCCCCCGTTCGCCTCCACTGAAAGGACAGTTATGGTGGATTTGGCATAATCACGGCGATTCTCAACTAACGCGGTATCTCGCTGACATCCGATTCCGTCCTCGCAGTTTTCGCGCCAACTTTCTCTTGATCACCTAAGAAGAAGTCGATGGAAGGTCAGAATTGGCGGTCGCCTACTAAAACGAACCTTGACGGATAACGGTGCTGGATACTTTAGGCGGTGCATCGGAATGCGCTCCCTTCGGTGAAGGCGGTTGGCTGATCGACGGTTGCACCGTCGCAACGGATTCACTCGAGCTGGATTCAAGGTTGAGCTGCGGAAAAAGAAGGCAAGCGTAAAGGCAATGAAAGCCACACTGAAACTCATGAACAACAGATCCACTACCACCAAAGAGGGATTCGCCGTATCCGTGTCCGAAGCGACAACATTAGCCTTTTCTATGTTTAGGGAACGTTCAGGAGAGGAGTCTTTAAAGCTTAACGTTGAGCTATCTGCTTCCGTTGAACCGCCGACGGATTCGGTGGACGTGGACGAATTAGAAGTTGCCGCTTCGGCAAAAGCTGCAAAGCGGAACACGCTAATCACCAGCCCCGTAACCAAGCAATGAGTGCCGCACGACAAAGTTAAAGTCCCCAAATATGAAAGTTCGCTCCATAATTTCGTTCATAATTAATAATGATCAATGACCGCTTACCAACAGACTGACTTAGTTAAAGAAAATCAAGACGACAAATGCTTCCCGCTACCCCAAAGATTACCACTGTCCGCCGAGACCACAATCAATCGCGTTAGAAATTTCTTTCTGGAACAAAGTGCAGTAACCGCATGCAAAATGACTTCGCAATGCTTCACGGTCGCAAGGCAGAAATGTTTACCGTTTCCGGAGCACGAGGCAGTAGTACCTTCGTTATCCAAGCTAGTATGGATTGAGGCTTCAGCACTCTTGCGGGTGGCTAAACGTTGTTCCAAATTAATGGGCTTGAAGACAAGGTCGACATAATGCTGACCGGATACTTCGCTGTGAACCTCACGAGCGGGCAATTCACGACGTCGAATGAGTTTGTACATCGCGTTAGGTCCCATCATGCCGAAGTAACGCTTTCTGAGCACTCAACCACATGGAAGAAAGCCAAGCGATTACGCTACTGTTACCTTATGTTTTCAATGACGCAATTCTGCGCTTCATTATCGTAATGAAAACCGGGATACTGCTCTGCGTCGGCAAGCTGTACGGGCTGAACCCTCGCCCTTGGTGCTCTGTTTTCGTAAAAGTGCCGAATCTTGCGCAGAGCATCTTCCGATTTGGCTACTGGCTTTACGACGGACTTTGGAGGGTCCCATTTTTTAGGCGGCAATCGAGATTCTCTTACAACTCTCGATACTGGAGGCAAACGAGCTCCCAAAGCGCCACGTTTTCCCTGCATCCTTTGCCTGATGACGTGGCTTTGCAAATGGCGAAGGTTGGCATCCAAGGACTGCTCATCCGTAGCTATGCCAGGACGCTTCGACAGCCGAGAATCGCTCCCCTTGAAGGTTCGCGAAGGACCATGCGGTGCATCGCGCTTTGAGGGGCATTTCCTTGCTGCAAAGTCATGGTTCAACGCAATTCCATTAAAGGTGAAGCACTGGGAGTTACGCAAGCTTGTTGCCCTTCGCTTACGGTCAACGACAGGCGAACGGCCGCCGGTGAACCGTTGCGTCGGTTGGAGCACCTTCTCCTGATTAGACCGTTCCAAGGTTGGGCTTCGATTGCGCTCGGCAAGTTCAGAAGGAGCGCGGTCACTTTCTTTGGAACCCGCCGCGTTACTGTGGAGCTGCATTCCTTTGGCTCTCAGAGCACTCAACTGTGCTTTTAGAGTTTCGATTTCATCCGAAACGGACGTCGTCGACACAGCAGGTGAGCCAATTCGTTGATCCTTTTTAGGCTTGACCACAGGAGGGCCATCCAGCTGGTTGTCCGCAGGTTTCGGGGACTGAACTTCGTCAGCTGGTTTGGGTTTCTTACGGACATTTTCCCGAAACTTTCTTTCTGCAAGAAAAGATGCATTGCAAAAGAAGAACACAACTGAGCCCTTCAAACTTTTGCATGAACACTGTCCAACATAAGATTCATACCGACTCATGAGAATATTAAACTTCCTTTTTAAACGTCTCCTTTCCCACAACCTTCGTCTTTGAGAGACCGACATATCCCATCAAAGGCACTTCATATTTTCTGTTCTCCTCCCACCTTCTACCCATCGTGAGGGAGCGTCCTTGTCCTGTCGTCCACACACTCCATTCGGTTGTTCCAAAGCATGTTTGAAGTTTAATCCTTCGCAGACTTGTGGAGTATGTGGACGAAAGGACAAGGAGACTCCCTGGCGATGGATAGGTGGGAGGAGAACAGAAAATGCGAAGTTCATTTGACGGGATATGTTAATCCCTCAAATAAAGACAAAGATTATTGGGAATGCATGGGCGAGCATCGATAAAAAATAAGTTAAATATATTAGGTCGTTGCATAAGTTTTTGCTGTTTTGTTAGCTCTTAGGTTTGATAGTCTTTTATTCTTGCTTGTATGTTTTTCCGGCAAATGATATAATATTTTGTAGCTCTTTTTTCAACCTATCGATTGATCGTATTTCATTTGCATAAGCTCGTTAGCCTGTTGTTCTTTTACCGGTGAAAGTGAGGATGAACAAGACGGTAATTCGGGGAGTTTTGCTTTACGAGTTCAAGCAAGGCACTAAAGCTGCGGTAGCTGCTCGGAAAATTAATATGACATTTGGCAGTGGTACTCTTGGCGTCGGTACAGCTCGGTGGTGGTTTCGCAAGTTTCGTAGTGGGAACGAGAGCCTTGAAGATAATGACCGTAGTGGGAGACCCAGTGACCTTGATGAAGACCAATTAAGGGCCATTGTTGAAGAGGACCCACGGAGATCAACTTCAGATATCGCAGAAAAACTAGGCGTTCACAAAACAACGGTTAGTCGTCACCTCCAACGAATTGGGAAGAGGAAGAAGCTGGACCAATGGATACCTCATGAACTGACCGAGATTCAAAAGTTGCGCCGTTTCGAGATTTCATCAATGCTCCTTTTGCGCAACAAAAACGACCCTTTCTTGGCACGAATTGTTACCTGCGATGAAAAGTGGATATTGTACGACAATCGGCGGCGATCATCGCAGTGGCTGGATAAAGGTGCGGCTCCCAAACGTTTTCCCAAACCGGATGTCCACCAAAAGAAGGTAATGCTTACTGTTTGGTGGTCAGCAACCGGTATTATCCACTACAATATCCTCAAGCCTGGTGAAACAGTTACTGCGCAGACATACTGCAGCGAACTGGAAAAAATGCATGAAAAATTACAGCGTACACGTCCTGCATTGACAAATCGGAAGGGTCCAATTCTGCTGCACGACAACGCCAGACCCCACGTTTCACAAATGACAGTCCAGAAACTGCACCACCTGGGCTATGAAACTCTTCCTCACCCACCGTACTCACCAGATCTGTCGCCCACGGATTATCATATTTTCAAGCACCTGGATCACTTCCTGAGTGGGAGACAGTTTAAAAATCAAGAGGAAGCAAAAACTGCCTTCGAGCAGTTCATTGCCTCTAAGACTCCGGACTTCTACGCTACTGGAATAAATGCCTTAGCGAGTCGTTGGCAGAAATGTGTAGATTGTGATGGTTCTTATTTCGATTAATAAAGTTTATTCTTTGCCGAGATATTTAGCTTTAAATTTGCGGGTTGAAAACAGCAAAAACTTATGCAACGACCTAATACATTTTCCTCTAAAAATATTGACGACCAACACTCAAGTAAGATTAATGGGACAAATGGGCTATAATGAAATACTTCAACAATTACCCCAATCATGGACGAACCGGCGAGCATAAGCAGGGACGTCTCCGTACAATTGATTCGTTCGGAATCTGAATGGTAGCTAAAAAACGTGACCAATTCATCGCAGGTATATTCATTTTTAAAAATCAATCATTTTAGCGGATTCACAATGAAAATGACAAACGCTACTACGCTTAATGATTTGGAAGGGAAAGACAACTCTCATTCACGCCACGTGCGCGCCCGCGTAAAGCGGCAAGATTTAACTGCCATATTCAGTAGCACGTTTAACAATTGGACAAAGAAACCAACAAAACTCAATACACCTAAACAAAAAGCTGAACAAAGACAGGCAATGATCTATTTGCGTGGACGGAACGTACGCTTATCGACGAGAACATGAACGAACTTGTCAGATCGATCATTGCGCGCCGGTAGCAAACGGAGAAAACTCCGGTAGCAAACGGACTGCTGCAAATTCCAAGACCGCAAAAATTTTACTACCGTAGTTTACTTACGAACTCAGTGAAAGTCAAAGATGTAAACAAAAAACAACACTCTGACGTTATCACGGAAGCTGTTCACAAAACAAATGCGCAAATGCAGAACCTTACCTCCTCTTTGTCTCCGTCTGTATTTTCGATGTTGTAACAGTAAATCGAATGCCGCAGGCGTTCCAACCGATCGCTCAAACTGTCCAGCTGGGTCTTGCTGTTCTGCACTTCCGCAAAGAATTTGTCCACATCTTGAAACAAGGAGGGTCAATACCAGCGGAAGTGGAATGAATGCTTGCTTTCAAAGCATATACTGAATTGTCGAACACCGAAAGGCGATAAAACAGGGGAAAATACGCAAAGCTCACACAGACGCAGAGGACCAAATCAAAGTATCAGCTGGCAAGATGACTTACCAAAATATCTAGACATTGCAAGCGCAACTCGTCATGCCTTAATGGTCTAAGACAGGTTTACAAATTGGCGTGCTAACGAAGAACGTTGGCTTTTTGTAGCAGCGCCGAGATTCCGCTAAACAAAGAACAGCTAAACCTGAGCGCAATTTACCGTATGTTACATTGTGAGAGACAAGCGTACCTGAGCGCCAATTAATTTGTCTGCCTATGCTGTCAGCTCGGTAAAACCTAATTTTACTTTAAACAATAAAAGTTAAATAAAGTCCAACTTTGCTCAACCAATCTTGTTGTGCATTGTAGCGGACCTCTAATCACTCGTTACTCCGTATACTGTAATTATATAATAAGCAACTTGTTACACTACTATACAACGTGCGATTAACAGGTAACGTTAGAATTGAGGGACCACTACATAGCCCTCCCCAAGACAGCTGGGCGGACGCATTCATAAGGGATCCATCGGACTCAATAAAACGGGTTTGTCCCCGTTTATGCGGGCTATCTCTGCTTTGCCGTTTCGAGTAAGCGTACTTGTCTTCTCCGTTCGGTCGGTGTGGCTTCTGCGCGCGGCATGACCAACTCGAAGCAGTAATCAAGTTTATTCGGTGATATATACAGCGAACAGCACACACAGGAGGAATACCTCGAACGCCTTGCTGAGGCAATGCCTCCGTATATATACGTTTTGGAGGGTGCGTCATATGGCACGCACATGGCGCTAATCCATCTCGGATCCGCAATCCGATGCAGCTGACGCATCCTTTCAGACCCTACTTAGCGCGGGTCCATAATCTGCATGGCGCTAATCCATCTCGGATCCGCAATCCGATGCAGCTGACGCATCCTTTCAGACCCTACTTAGCGCGAGTCCATAATCCGGTGCAGCTGACGCGTCTTTTGTCCCACGCGCCTATGCGTGCACGCTGCGATCGACGGTCAGCGCACAGTCGGTTACCGAGAAAGGCCCTTCATATGCAGATGGGGATTGCGCGTTGACGCGAAGGAAAACGTGGGTGGCCGTGGGGAGGGTTCGAGGAATGTGTCAGTAGCGTTGAGTCGGCGGTCGACTTGATGTCGGCCTGACAGCCTGGAAAAAGGCGTCCAAGTGAGCCATGAGCGCCGACGGGTCCTCGACTCGAGAAGATGAGAAGAAGACAGCCGGTAGTCGTATTGACGAACCATAAACGAATTCTGCCGAACTGTAGCCAAAGTCTTCTTTAACGGCGATGCGAATTCCGAGCATGACGAACGGTAAGCTGTCCACCCATTGGATTGAGTGCTGGGCATGTGCCACTAGCGCTGACTTCAAATGTCTGTAGAAGCGCTCGGGTCTTTTCTGTTTCGTTCCCCCTACTTGATTATCATGTCGCTAGGGGGCGCTGGGGGCGCTAATGACGTTTCTGTTGCCGAACGCTGATATAAAATGCTACGAAGAGGGCGCCGAGATGCATTAGGGATCGTAAACTTCAAGAGCCTTTGTAAGATGCCTTCGTAAGTTAAAAGGGAGACATGTCTCTTATTTTATGGTTTAGGCTTAGGTAAGGGCAGAAAACGATGCCTATGGTTCTGCTGCCTTCGTAAGTTAAAAGGGAGACATGTCTCTTATTTTATGGTTTAGGCTTAGGTAAGGGCAGAAAACGATGCCTATGGTTCTGTTGCCTTCGTAAGTTAAAAGGGAGACATGTCTCTTATTTTATGGTTTAGGCTTAGGTAAGGGCAGAAAACGATGCCTACGGTCGTGTTGCTTTCGTAAGTTAAAAGGAAAGATTGACATGACTCTTATTTTATGGTTTAGGCTTAGGTAAGGGAAGGAAAGATTGCTTCGAGCGCTCGGCCTGCAAAATGTGACGGTGCCGTCACCTGTCTCCAACAATTAACGGGCCAATCAGCGTGGGGATGACGTCATACCAGGAAGTTACAGTATGACGGGGAACGAGACAGAAAAGATCCAAGCGTTCTACCATACCGTTGGCCTGCGGGTGATACGCAGATGTAGGTACTAGAGGGATTCCTAAAAAATTTTTGTGAAACTTGCCCACAACGTGCTGCTGAACTGTTGGCCTTTATCCGTCGTGAGAGCGGCAGGTATCCCGAAACGAGAGATCCAAGCGGAAGTGAAGGCGCGAGTTACCGTTTCAGCTTGACAGTTGCGCAAACTGACTGCTTCAGGCCAGTGAGTAAAACGGTCGACCATGGGAAGGAGATACGTGTATCCCCTCGACGGGGGCAAAGGTCCTACCAGGTCGACATGTACATGGTCGAACCGCGAATCTGGAATTCGAAACTCCTTTGGTGGCGTTCTGATGAGTCGGTGAATCTTAGTACGCTGACAAACCAGTCACTGTCTTGCTCACAAGCGAACATCCTTGTTGATTCCTGGCCAGGCATAATGATACGTTAAGAGTTTTTGAATCGTCCTGATGCCTGGATGCGAGAGGGAATGAAGTGTCTCGAACACTGTACGATACAATACGCGTCCATGAGCTGGCGTACGGCTTGACATAAATGGATCTCCATTTGTTATCTTAATGCAGTGATTCCCAACCCTTTTGGAGCCAGGGACCCCTTTCATAGCTGATAACCATCCTGGACCCCCCACCAACTGTTTACCGCCACCCTTATTGCTTTATTAGATTCCCCTACATGTTTTTGCGCTTTTTAGCGGTGACTTCATTGTACCATCTGCGATTACCACACCAGAGTGCCTTCAATCTTGTCAGGGCTCTCCCAGGGACCCCTTCACTTTGCAGGACCCCCTCAGTGCCTCCTCGCATTCCAAGGCCCCCCTGTGCCTCTCCGGGACCCCCATGGGGCCCCAGGGTCCACGTTGGGAATCACTGCCTTAATGTAATTCACCCTTGACACCATTAATAAACAATCAGGAAAGCATTTAACTAAATTATGAACCGACTACCAGCTACTTGCATCTGACAGTCTATATTGATAAGTCGTCACCATCTGGTGGCTGATTGCCTAGCACGTGAGGGAAGGAGGTAACCGCCCACAACCCTCCCACCCACCCTCTTCGATCAAGACGCCATACCTTATACCTCTTTCTCTGGGTGGTCTCCACGCGACGGTTTAGGACAGTGTTTCTCAACTTTTTCCGCGCTATCGCCCCCCAGGACGTTGCCGTCGCCCCTTATCGCCCGCTGCCCTGATTGACCCCTTGCGGCCTACGGAAAACTGGCTGGTTTATTGTTAGTACTTCTGATACATGTGACATTATAGCAAGGAAATACTCTGCTATGACGTCACATGTATACAAGAAATTTTTGTCATGAAGGATGAGTTTAAAATCAGGACTTCGTTTCATGCGTGCACAATTTCGTTCAGCGTATGAACGTATGATTTTTCGAAAAAATTAGTGAAAAGCCTGACACTGTCCAAACGAAATTAGCTTTTGGATGTTAGGCTGAAAGCTGGTCAGTCGCAAGCGCAGGTCGCCACGTTTCGCTATTTGCAACCGGCTTCTCTTCTTGCTCAGTAGGTCTGTTACCATGCTAAACCCTCCTTCCACTAAATACGATGAGGGAAACGCGATAAGCAACTTTTTTACAACAGTCCATAAGCGAGGATATAAGTTATGAAGCCAGAAAGCTTGGTACCCGTTTTTAAATTTTGGCTTCAACTCTTCATTTGTTTGCAACTCGATCAATTCCTCTTGTATGTCTACTGCTGTATTCTCAGCACAAGAAAACGGTTCTATCACCCAACTTGGGATTTCCATACGCATAATATCTTCAAAACGTGCGCGTATCTCCTGGCTTAGCATGGTTAAGTGGTCACAGTAGACGTCGACATCCAGATCATGAATTTTTGCACTCCCTTTCATTTCGCAAAGATTTGGAAACTGGTGAAACATGCCTTATGCTAGGTTACCTTCAAACATTTGCAACTTTGTAGTGAATGCGCTTGTAACGCCCTCCGTCTTGACCAAGTTGAGATTGTCTCCTTGCAAAAGTAGATTCACTTCATTGAACTTGGAATATAAATCAGCTAGATAAGCAATGTCGCATTGAAACTTTCTTAAGTTTTCGTACAGGAACACAGCATGCTCTTCAAAAAGTTTCAGAACATTTTCAAAAACCGCGTAAAGTTGGTTAAGTGCATTGCACCTTGGATAGCCCTTGGATAGTTGGTTAAGTGCATTGGCCTTGCATAGTACTTCAGAATGGAACAGGAGGCGATTGTACTCTTCGTCGTTTTCGTCGCGTAACCTGCGAAACAACCTAACATTCAAAGACATATTTTTGAATTTGTTAATCGCTGTAACGGCATATTGGAGTGGACAATGCAGTCGACTGCTCAGGTGCTTTGCAGCCAAATGTATTACGCAGTGCACAGTCATTACATTTGGTACAGCCTGCTTCAAGTAGGCAAGGAATCCTTGCTGATTTCCCAGCATTGACGGCTCTCCGTCAGTTGCAGCGGATATTAGATATGTAAGAGGTATTTCTTTTTCCGCTAAGAAGTTTTTCAAAACAAAAAACATGGACTCACCTTTCGTGTCAGTTTCCAACTCTCGAGCAAATAACAAATCTTGTATCAAATTGTCATCATGTACAAATCGAACGTAAGCTAGGAGTAACGCCTCATCACCAGTCAAGATTGATTCATCAAGCTGCCCATGAAAACTGCGTTCTCCTCAGGATGTTGCACAAGACATCCACCACATCTTTACCCATTTCATCAATGCGACGTTTGACTGTGTCATTGGTCAAGGGAATCTTCTTAACTATGTCAGCGGTCGGTTTATGCAACAGTTTATATTAGGTCGTTGCATAAGTTTTTGCTGTTTTGTTAGCTCTTAGGTTTGATAGTGTTTTATTCTTGCTTGTATGTTTTTTCCGAGCAAATGATATAATATTTTGTAGCTCTTTTTTCAACCTATCGATTGATCGTATTTCATTTGCATAAGCTCGTTAGCCTGTTGTTCTTTTACCGGTGAAAGTGAGGATGAACAAGACGGTAATTCGGGGAGTTTTGCTTTACGAGTTCAAGCAAGGCACTAAAGCTGCGGTAGCTGCTCGGAAAATTAATATGTCATTTGGCAGTGGTACTCTTGGCGTCGGTACAGCTCGGTGGTGGTTTCGCAAGTTTCGTAGTGGGAACGAGAGCCTTGAAGATAATGACCGTAGTGGGAGACCCAGTGACCTTGATGAAGACCAATTAAGGGCCATTGTTGAAGAGGACCCACGGAGATCAACTTCAGATATCGCAGAAAAACTAGGCGTTCACAAAACAACGGTTAGTCGTCACCTCCAACGAATTGGGAAGAGGAAGAAGCTGGACCAATGGATACCTCATGAACTGACCGAGATTCAAAAGTTGCGCCGTTTCGAGATTTCATCAATGCTCCTTTTGCGCAACAAAAACGACCCTTTCTTGGCACGAATTGTTACCTGCGATGAAAAGTGGATATTGTACGACAATCGGCGGCGATCATCGCAGTGGCTGGATAAAGGTGCGGCTCCCAAACGTTTTCCCAAACCGGATGTCCACCAAAAGAAGGTAATGCTTACTGTTTGGTGGTCAGCAACCGGTATTATCCACTACAATATCCTCAAGGCTGGTGAAACAGTTACTGCGCAGACATACTGCAGCGAACTGGAAAAAATGCATGAAAAATTACAGCGTACACGTCCTGCATTGACAAATCGGAAGGGTCCAATTTTGCTGCACGACAACGCCAGACCCCACGTTTCACAAATGACAGTCCAGAAACTGCACCACCTGGGCTATGAAACTCTTCCTCACCCACCGTACTCACCAGATCTGTCGCCCACGGATTATCATATTTTCAAGCACCTGGATCACTTCCTGAGTGGGAGACAGTTTAAAAATCAAGAGGAAGCAAAAACTGCCTTCGAGCAGTTCATTGCCTCTAAGACTACGGACTTCTATGCTACTGGAATAAATGCCTTAGCGAGTCGTTGGCAGAAATGTGTAGATTGTGATGGTTCTTATTTCGATTAATAAAGTTTATTCTTTGCCGAGATATTTAGCTTTAAATTTGCGGGTTGAAAACAGCAAAAACTTATGCAACGACCTAATAGTTCCCCACAAATAGTGCGCGCTTTCCCAATCTTTGCAATCAAAAGTGCAATGTTGTAAGATGCGCGCAAACCATCAGAATTTTCTACTTCGGATGTTGAAGGGAACGCATTTTTCAACTTCGCCTGCTTATTTAGCTTATCGCGAGGCGATTGAAAATATAACAAATGTCTATCTGCTTTGTCTGGATGCAGCCTGGTTAGATGGTCCAACAACCTCGGCGGTTTCATTGCCTCGTTCGAAAGTACCTTCTCACAGATTAGGCATATGGGTAACTGTCTGTTACTACGCGAAGGAACGAAACCATACTTCAAGTAGTCTGAGCAGTACTGCCTGCACTTTCGTTTCGATTCCGTCATTTCACAATCTGTAGAAATCCATTTCATTTGAATGGGGATTAGCTACTTTGAAAATTCGATTGAATCTATCTAAACTATTGCTTCTAGCTTAACTACTTTCGAAGGCATATTCCTGCACGGTTGTTTTTTAGAATGTGCATCCCCGTTTACTTAGCCTTAACTTCACTCTCATTTTAACTCGCATGGTTAAGGATGTGGTAATAGTTGCTACTCTTAAAACTTTAACAATAAGTCTATTGCTTAACTGCTCAATTCCCTATCATTTGATATTAAATTTATATAAGACAGTTCACTTACGTGAAATGTGACGTCAGGTACAAGCGTAACTGCCAAGTTAGAAGCTTTCTGGAAGGGCACGGTCAGCTAACACCAGCTTAGCAGAGAAAGACTCTCTCACAGGAAGTCAGATGCCCGCCAAAGCGCAGAGAAAGCTGAACAATAAGAATCATCTATAAGTAGAACGTGGTGGAGGCAGCATAGAGAAGGGTTGAGAGTAGCTTTGATCAGATGCGCCTTCCTGAGTAGGACGATGATTATGCCGCGTGAAAAGTTTGTCACCGATAAAACCGTCGACGAACGATCGCGTGCACGATTTGCATTGTCGTTTAGTATGAGGGAATTATTCTTGCTGCCGGCAGCGTATGTGACTGAATGGTAGATGCGACATTCGTACTTACATTTCAAATCTCACTGTATAGATGCGTCTGAAGCAGCATACCAGTCGACTGTCTCCTAAATGCGCAACAGCTATGTATCACCCCTTTCAATCTTCTATCGCCCCCTTCAATTTTCCATCGCCCCGCTCAGTCCTGTATCTGCTGTATGGCCTTTATCTGCTCGTGCGCCCAGGCCCATTTTAGCCATCGGTGGAACTTCCGTCTCCAGTGCCTGCGTCTCCTCATCCTCCTTGACTTGAGATATCTGGGGATCAGCTAGCACGCCAACCTCTTGGGTACTATAGCCAAGCTCCAACTGAGGAAGTTTGAGAAAACGTTTACTCGAGAAGAACACGTACGACAGAAAAATGCACACACCCCGGATGACTCCGATTCCCCCTTATGTAGGCTTCAAGCCGGTCGCCGCAGGCATGGATATCAGTCAGTGCCAGTTGATAAGCGCCCAACGCAGGTCCCGCTTGGCGGTGACTAACGCCACTATCTCTCGACCTATGAATCAGCACAGGAAGTTCTTTACGGATCTGTGCAGCGATTACCAGACGTGACTCCTTGGTGTGAACCTGTCGACGGAGTACATCATGAGAAAATGCGGATGGTAAGTCCACTGGCATTTCCATTGGAGCCATCATTTCCGCTGTGGCCATCCTGGTCTCCTTCTTTTCAGGGAAGTACCTCTCTACAAGGCGATCGCAGTAGGCTGCGTCTGGCGGTACAGCGCAAGTGTACTCTCGAAGTGTTGTGACGGTGCGCCTGCCAACCTGAACCGCGATGTACACCAGGCGTTTGAGCTGTTCATCGCCTATTCTATAGAACGCTGCCGGTGACGCGATGACCCCCGCACAGGGTTTCAATGAGTTGGGGAACATTCTCCAGACTTCGATTGGCACGGTCCGTCTGCAGATATGAGTCCCAGTGGATTGGATCGCCTTTGTCTAGTACGAGAAACTCGTGGGTGAAGAAAAATCCTGATAGACGGGCGTACTTCAGCATAAGCTCGACGTACCAGATCCGCGGGAGCCCTCAATAATTCCTTCAAAGATCATGGCTCGAAACTCCAATGAGCCACCCCAGAGGAAATCTACCTCCCTGGCCCAGGATTCGGACAGGAGGAGATTGGCGCATTCATCACGCCAGGGCTTTTCGTAAATCTGGAAGATCGTTCGCGCCCTCGTGATCACCCAGCGGCGAGTGAACTCTGGCTCGACGTTTTTCCCAATCATCATGATAAAAATTGCGAGTATAGTCGGGCCGAGGAAACTCTCGGGAAGCTTCGGAGCTTCATGGATTCGGATCAGGGCGTCCATGGTCGCCTTAGTTATTGACTCCGGCGTTGTGCGCAGAACGCACTGGTCATAGACCACTTTGTGGTCGAAAGAGACAAACAAGCCTTGCAGGCTGATGAACAATCCTGCTGAGTCTGCCTTGCTGCGCCATTTGCCCGCCAAGCAACGAAAAGCAGTCTCTTTCAGCAGGCGACGTTCCTCAGGAGTCCGAGCAGCGTAGTAAGAGGCGTTGGTCAGCTCAACCAGATCATCTGTGTGAACACCCATCCGTGCCATAGCGTACTATTCAGGCATGTACGGTCGCGGATGTCTTTTAACACGTCACAAACCAAGGTTACGTCGAACTCTGGCAAGTGAATGTCACGTAACTGCAGAGCTGACTTCGATCTCAGCTGTGGCACTTCACGGTCGGTTTGCTGTGCTTCCGCTAAGTTTCGTACGTCCAAACTATCAATTGCTGTTGATATTGAGCTTACTAGAGGCCGAGAAAGCGCATCAGCCACTCCTTTTATGTGCCGAATATCACTGGTGAAAGTCGGGATAAAGTCTGAATGGCGTATTTCGCGCGGATTATGACGAGAAGAGTGACGTATGGCATAAACCAGTGGTTTATGGTCGGTAAGAATAAAGAATTTGTGGCCATCAAGCCAGTGCTGGAAGTATCGCACGGCAAGATAGGTGGCCAACAGTTCACGGCCAAACGCGCTGTATCTTGTTTCCTTGGGTTGAAATCGACGAGAGAAGAAAGCTAACGGCATACATTTTCCGTCGACTAACTGTTGCAACGCAACTTCAGCGGTTATATCGGAAGGGTCCACCGCAAGGGCTAATGGCACTTCATCGCGTGGGTGAGTCAACATTGTAGCTTGGGCTAACTTTTCTTTAGATGCCTGGAAAGCTTGCTGCTCCAATGTTGAGAAGCTGAAACGAGTGCTGTGGTTGCGGCCGGATAGGAGACGTTCAAGTGGAGCTAACGTGCTTGCCAAATTGGGCAGAAAACGACGGTAAAAAGTTAACGCAGCCGAGGAAACGGCGCAGTTGCATTAGGTTCGTCGGTGCCGACATGTCTCGAATGGCTGCTACCTTGTCTGCCAAAGACTTAATGCCATCAGCGCTAATTTCCAAACCAAGGAAGTTGAGTTTAGATGCGTTGAAAACGCATTTTGCGGAATTTATTTTGATCCCATACTTAGCAAAACGACGGAAAAGTTCAAGTTGATCGGCATGTTCCTTCGGACTCTCCCTTGCGACAAGAATGTCGTCTAAATAGACGAAACATAAGTTCCGTCCACGGGTAACTTCATCCATAAACCTTTGGAAAGTCTGCGCCGCGTTTCTCAAGCCGAAAGGCATGCGAACATATTCGAACAGCCCGAAAGGCGTTATGACAGCTGTTTTGGCAATATCAGCCGAGTTCACTGGAATTTGCTGATATGCTCGGACGAGGTCAATCTTGGAAAATACCTTTTTTCGGCAAGGTTTGCTGCAACGTCGTGCAAATGCGGAATCGGGTAACGGTCAGGAACGGTGATGTTGTTCAGCCGTCGGTAATCTCCGCATGGCCGCCATACCCCAGGTTCCTTCTTGGGGACGAGGTGCAAAGGAGACGCCCAGCAACTGTTGAACCGGCGCACAATTCCCATGTCCAGAAGGAGGCCGAATTCTTTCTTAGCAGCGGAGGCGGTCTGGGGGCAGACGGCGGACCCTTGAACAAACGGGCGGGCCTTTGGTGACGATATGATGCCTCACTTGATGACGTGGAACGTCCATGGAGAAGTGTCGATGGTTGGCCATGGAGACGGTAACACTCTCGGTGGATCAGGTCTGACTGCTAGACATGTCGAGCAATTTGTTACTATTTTCTCGATATCCGTGCTGATGCCCGGCCACCATACATACGATCTAGCGATGGCCTTTGTCGCCACTATCCCTTGATGCTTGGCATGGAGCATCTTCAAAACGTCTCGTCTCAAAGATGATGGGATGACTACCCTATTCCCAAACAGAACACAATTCTTCTGCACTGACATAGACTGGCGGTGTTGATTCAACACCGAAAACGGAGGAAGCAATTTGCCGTTTGGCCATCCGTTGCTGACCCATGCTCGCACTTGGGCCAGCGTTGGATCGCTGTCCGCTGCCTGAGCAATGTCAGCCGGCGAAAAAGGGCCGTGGAGCTCAATCTCCAACAAAAACACTTCTGGCGGCTGAGGCTCTATCTCCCTTTCGTTGTATGGCAACGGCAAACAACTGAGGGCATCCGCACCGCCCATCTGCTTTCCTGGTCTGTAACGCAGCTCATAACCGAAGTTGTTCAGCCATAAAGACCATCTGAGCATCCGGGGGAAACACAATCCCTAATCGGTTTCCCTTGGCTTAGCAGACCTAACAAGGGTCGGTGGTCCGTATAGGTTGTAAATTTGCGGCCAATTAAGTAACGACGGAAGTTTTGTACGGCGAACATAATTGCAAGAGCTTCCCTGTCGATTTGTGCATAGTTTCGTTCAGTGGAATGCAATGTTCGCGACGCGAAATAAACAGGTTGCTCCTCTCCGTCGTCGTTGACATGAGACATAACTGCTCCCACACCAACAGATGAAGCATCGCAGGTCACCACTAACGGTCGGTTACCATCGTAAAGTGTCAGACAGGAAGAAGAAGAAGAAAGCAATTCTTTGGCCTTATGGAAGGCCGTTCCGTGCCCTTTCGAAAGCTTGCGCTAACGAGAAAGCAGTAGCAAAATCTAAATCCTTTTCAGCAAACAGCCTTTTTTGAACTGCTTCATCCCGAATTCCACAGACTAAACGGTCACGAAGCATCTCGTCCATGTGCCCAAAATCACATTTTGCGCTTAAACGGCGCAATTCGGCCACAAAGTCATTCACACTTTCTCCATCCTTCTGAACTCTGCAATGGAAGTGGTAACGCTGCAAAATTTCGTTCGGTCTCGGATCAAAACGATTGCGCAACAGGTCCACAAGCTGCGAATAGGTCAAAGTGTTGACCTTACTCGGTTGTGCCAACGGTCTGAGAAGCTCGTAAGTACGGTTACAAACCGACGTGAGGAATACCGCGCGGCGCTGTACTGCATCCGTGATACGTTGGGCTTCGAAAAAGAATTCCAGCCGCTCCTCGAAACAGGACCATGATTCAGGGCAATCAAAAGAAAAAGTCGGCGCTGCCACTCTCGGGAGATCGCTGGAACTTTGCGCGTGAAGACTTGACATCGTCGCCAATATATGTTGCGTCCGTGAAGCCGAGTATACGTTTATTAAGCCAACATGAAAACTCCCACCACATCAGCACGAAGTCCCTGCATGTACCGTCCTCCCCCGGGGTGTTCAGGTACACCGTCAGGTGACACCTGTACACTATACGAGTAAATTTGTTTTGTGAAAGTTTCGGGCACAAAAGACTTGTTAACCGCCATCTGAGCATGCCGAAGCAGTAATAGCAGACGTTTTCAGCGAAATTCGGAGTAGTTCAGAAGGAAACGAAGATGGATTTTCTCACACCTGCAAATCAAAAGTTTACTGTACTTAATGTGGTCAGCTAACCTTGGGTTGGTTTTGCTGTCCACTTTTGTTCTTGTATAGCATTGCTGGAGTAGGTTGTTATTTCGCCATGTTTTATCATATGTCTTTGGAGCACGAGGTGGTCATGCATCCGCGCTATTTTGGTCCCAATCTGAGCAAGCTAGTAAAGAAGAAACTGTTCACCGAGGTGGAAGGCACTTGCAGCGGCAGGTGTGGCTTTATAATTGCCGTCACGGGCGTCGAAAGCGTTGGCACAGCCTTTATTCAGCCAGCGTGCGGCTACGTCATCTATCCTGTAAAGTACAAGGCCATAGTTTTTCGTCCTTTCGTTGGCGAAGTTTGCGACGGAATCGTAACCCACGTTAACAAAGTTGGTGTATTTTGCGACATTGGACCATTGGCCTGCTTTATCAGCCGACACTGCATTCCCAGCGACATGGAGTTTCAACCAAATGCAAATCCGCTTTGCTACAGAACGAAGGACGAGTCCGTGGTTATCGCTGCCGATGATGAAATCCGCGTAAAAATACTAGGTATCCGCGTGGATGCTAATGACATATTTGCCATTGGTTCCCTAATGGATGATTACCTGGGTCTTGTCGTTGCCGATTAATTGTGCGTTTATTGTCTATGAAACTTTTGAACCTTTTTACTGTTCCTGCTTTATTTCCTTCCAGCCAGCGTGATCGTTGTTATGGTTCTATAAGCACGTACAGTATTTTTGAAATAGCTCAAGTTCGTTACGCAACAGACAGGAAGCTTTATCGATGCTTTCCACGCGTAGTCAATTTGTGATCGTGTTTCACCAACTTTCTCTGCCAGAATCCCAATCACCAACCTTCCTCTTGGTATTTATTTAAATGGCAAAAGGTAAGTGGTTAAGACGCGTTTTCGAATGATCCCCAGATAAAATTGAACAGGATTCCGTACTACTAGCATATGAACGACTTTTCGTGGTGCTACAAGTTTGAGAGTAGAATTGCTCGCGTAACCATAAGCTCATTCATTGTGTTTGAAAGGTACATTGTTCGGGAAGATAGGATTTGTTGTGGCAGCGTTTTCATGCTTCCTGTTACTACAGCTTTCAATACCAACCAAGAGCAAATAGAGGTCGCCTTGTTGGCAGGGAAGGAATAACCTGCGACCAAGGCTTTCCTCAAGCCAGTTCCTTCGGCGGCACCTGAGCCGTTTGTCCCTAGTGGAGTTGACATTTAAAACGTCTGGGTAATGCGTTTTCCTAATTTCTAGGCGGCATCTAATTCTTGCGACGACAACATTCTCCCGCAGTTGAGAGAATGGTTCAAGTTGTGGTTCTAAAAGTGGGTAGTAAATTATTTTTACCGGGAACAGCAAACAAAGTTACGCAAGTGGCTTAGCGTGCCGTCCTTATGAATAGGTTCTGTTCAAGTTCCGAATGAAAAAGAGCTAAATAACTTATCTTTATAGCTCCGCGAAATTATAGTGCCTTAAAAAATACGCGATAATTGGAATGGGTTAATGGAATGCAGGTAATTGGATACTGTAGCATGCTATTTGATTTTCACGTTACAACTAGCAGTAGCTGACGGGAACTTTTTTCGTGACAGCTGAAGTTCACAAAGAGCTAACGGATCACATGCGAATAGATCTTAGTGGCGGTGGCGCGCATGAGATATGGGCTATTTGTCGGTTATTACATGTTAACTTTAGGGATTGCTGAATGAAAGACCGTAGAAAGCAATTTTCAGGAGTGGTTAATAGGGGTACGTGCGTGCGCACAATGCGGAAATGGCACAGTACAGTTGCTTCAAGGAATTTTTACCTTGCGCTTATTCCGTTCAGCGTGGATGGGCTTTTTGAATAAGGAGAAATGGTCCAGTAAAATAAGTTAATCAACCATCATTTAGCCAATGGCCTTCAACTCCAGGATTAAACCATCCGTGTGGCAACGTTACGCCATCAAAACTGTCTCTCGGGGAGTGGCTACTCGTTGCCCACCCTTTGCTGTTGCCTAATTAAGTCATTTGCACATGACGTGCCACAGGATGTTCCGTGAAATGTTAATTACGCAACAAGGTCACCTGCGCATAAACAACTGTCATCTAACAATTTTCGCCCGCCCACGCTCTGTTCAAGTTGAATAAAAGTGCGCCTATGAATAAGTAATTGAGCTACTGCCTGCTTGACAGGTGCGACTTACTATTCCACTTCTTGCTTCGCCTGCATATGGTATACACCTGGCGCATTGCTACCTGTGCAACCTTGAACTTGTCAAAGAATTGCACGTACTACTTCGGAGATGTTGCGTTCACATGAGCCAAAACGAAATGCTATGTTACATGGGCTTGAGCAAGCACTTTGTTAGTACACTGATCGAATGAAAAGCGTTAATGGGTTCTGCAATGCGACGTCCAACTATGACTAGTAGCGTAACTATTTTAATCGCCCTGAATCACTGCGAGAAGCTACAACGAGACTACATTTTCACAAGTGTAAACGAAACCAGCGATTAACGTACAGGTCTTCGGCCTTAACGTACACAGTATGGACACTTTATCCAACGACAGCAACAAAAGCAACGTTACTCTATACAATGACAAAATCTCGCTACATGACATGCTTCCGCAGATACGAATTCACATATTAGGAACTGGAAGCGGCGCGGAAAGACGGACGGGGCAATACTCCAATTCCTGTAAAGGTTTTGCGCACTCTTTCTCAGCTGATATACTCTTGTGCTCACACTCATTCGATTTAATATCCTTATTTCCGCTATCCACCTTCTCACAATCCAGTAAGTAGTTTTCAAGACGGGGTAATCCAGACTTCCGTTTTGTAGCCACTGGTGCACTCGGAGGGCATGACAAATACTGCTTCTGAGGTTCCCATGACCATGGACTGCTTGGATCATCGTCCAACAGGTCGATTAACTTGAAACCGAACCTCCTTTGCTTTTCGATCATATCCTTTTCAAGCACACGTTTCACATATCCCGTTATTGGCGCGCTCGTCGTTTTTCTCGTTCCTTCCTCGGCGAACAGCCGCCTGCGTACGGGCAATCTTGTACTGACC
>CBXJ02000352.1:0-25601 GCA_000612645.2 Trichuris muris | reverse complement strand
CAATCCTATGTTGTATTTTCATCTGAATGGGCCATTGAAGGCAAGTGACGTAGTCTTTGAACATTGACCCGATGCACGTTAGAAGCAGGGAAAATTCAACGAACAGTTTCGCTAAACGCGTACAGTTCCCAATGGTTGCGCGCCTGACATCAGTTCCTTCGAAATTGGAAAGAAGGCAGAAGGAAGTTGACGCCTTTTGATGTGAACCAAAGAATTAAGGCATATCCGAGCAGTTGCCCGGAAGTTATATTGCCGTGAAACCAGTAAGCAGATGCCAAGAATTCTCTCTCTTGCTTACGAATTTATTAGTGCGCGATTTATTTGCTGCGGCGATCATCTATCGTTCCTAGTTTCCCAAAATATTAATAGAATGGTGTTATGCCAGGTGACGTGATGGTCGTCGACTCCTCGGAGCGCCATAAGATGTCCTTGAGAATTGGCAACGGTATGTTGCGTGTGGTCCGTCGAATTGTGCTAACTGCTTCCTATGCTTTCTCTCAAGCCGAAACAGTCTGGTCGTAGAGTGCTGCCGCTGAGCGCACGAATATTATTAATAGAAAACGTTTGTGCCAACTCCGCTAGCTAACCTGCAATTTTCAGTAATCTACTCGAATTTATATAATTTCGACGAATACTCGTCGTCCAGAGGTTAGTTCTTTCATCAGCTTGGTCATTGACTTCCGATGGTCTCCAGATAGAACTTTTGTTTCAATCGTAACTTGTGGCGCCAATTGCGACTACTTTGGGAGTCATCTTCAGACCGACGTGAAGTACGGTACCCTACGACATATGGCTGACGAAAGCTTAAGGGGAAAATGTGCAATATTGGGTTCAAAGAAATGCAAGCACCGGATTCCCGCTGCGTTGAGTTGCGACGCATTATTAATGCAGGGTTCATTAGTCCGAGGGCACGTATTCCATGCAGTTTATAGCGTCATCGACGACACAAAACTAATAATAAACTATGATAGAAATGCGAAAATGGCGGATGCGAACGAAAGTGACCAAGCTGACTATGCGCCCCGTTGTGAACGATCTATGGCGCCAGTAAAGCCGGGATGCGCGCATTGATTTTAACGGAGACTGACGTTGCTTCACCTTGCTTCGAGAGCGGGAAAATTTTCTATTCACTAAGCAAAGTGCAAAACGATCAACCGTGCAGTCAATCTTCCATGACATGGCGCATACCCGTTGCAACGGCACGAAATCCGTAACTTCCCTATTGGAGGCATTATCTCGGCGATTGTCAATTCTGTGCCAGCTTCCAGCGGTAGTGGTAACTGCCAAGGACAGCGGCAAAAAATCGTTTGTGCAAAAGTTCTTTCGTTCAACTTGGCTTCCGTCATGCTCGCTTCAGCAGTCAGCTGGCGCTCCCCTTGCGCGTCGTATTTATGGACTTGTTTTCGACGGGCGGGAATAAGTTGTTTTTATTTTTCATTCGCCAATGCCCTGTGTGTGCGCATATTTTCGGCTCAAAATTTTCCAACGACAATTGGCTGGGCCCTCAAAACGTAACGATTTACAATTTTGGAATCCTCGCGCTTCCGGGAAGACGTCGTGAATGCTTTGCAAATTTTAGCGAACATTCGCTTTACCTGTCGGGGAATGTAGCTGGAATACGGAAGTGTTGTTCGTTAGGACGCGCTCAGCGACTGGAACGATAGGGTAACTAATATACTAAGGCAGTTAGCTTTGGTTGCGTTTACGAATGACAACTGTCTCTCCATGCAGAATGGGACTTGACAACAGCAGCGAGGCAAACGTTGCCGTTAGAGCTTCGTAAGGGGCAACAACTTAGGTATTGACAGAGCTCCTCCTGTACATTAGTAATATTCCGCCGGCAGTGATCGCTCGATGTAAGTTGTAAGCAACTGACCGGTGTTGATACTGTTTGTGTCTAACCGGCCGAAATAATCTTTTCAGCTAGCCCAACCGGGTTGATAAACATATGGTACGTAGATGCTTAATCAGCTACCGGTAGGCTTAGTCTTTGATCAGCAATCCTTCTGAGTTGCAACAGAGATTGAGCGGCACTGATCAAGCTGTTCCCGAAAGTGAAGCGAAGCGGCAAAACTAGTACTAACAAGATTGTCCTTTGGCTCCAATAATCAATTGCGGAAAGCATAGGTTCATTTGTATTATTAACAGACTGGAATTATCACACATGCTCAGACTGAAGCGGAAGAAAGCCGTTCGCCGCCACTTCGATGTGCAGCTTCATCTACCGCAGTGGGGCAATAAAATTTTTCGCGTTTGTAACTTTCCAAACACTGATTTTCCATTTTGCTGACGAAACGCAGCGCAGCGATCTGTCAGGCATGGAATTTTGCCCAACTAAGTAAAGCTCTTGAATGAACAACTGGAATTTAGAACAGATATGTTACGTAGGCTGACTGTCGATTCTGTGTCGAACCTGTAAGGGTGAAGGCAGAGAATTTGCAGTAAGTATTTTTAGCACGTCGACAGGGAACACTTTTATCAGTAGCGTACTGTAATGCTTGACATCATGTTCATTTAAGGCAGTTTCATTCTTTTAAACACTTAAACAACTGGTCAATTTTGAAAGTTGAATAGTAATGACAAACAATTTCTGTTGGCCGTGAAACGGCTTAATATAGCATCGGATGACGAACAAGCCAAGCCTGCTGAATGACGAAACCAGGTTCGCCAGAATCTTAACAGCAGGTGGAAACACTTTTCAGTCAAACGGAGATCATTTCCTATAATTAGCATGAGCTTTGGTGATGCGTTGAGTGTAGACAGCCATGGCGGGCTTTCTACTCTGGAGTTTTGAGGGAAAGCTTTCATGCATGGCGCTCTCGGCTTTCGAACGCTAGCTAGGCGAAATATGATAAGCAGAACAAGCAGATGCATGTTTAAGACATCACATCAATGTTTTCATAATCACATAAGACTTAAAAGTGGCAATCTAGCTCATTCTATCTGAAACGTCTCTCGCTGTCAGCACCGAATGGCGTCAGTGAGTAACAAACTAATAATCCAGTTAGCGTATGTAATAGAAGAAACGGATGAATTAGAACCAAGCATTGAGAACACTTTGATTTCGCCTTCAGCATGTATGAAAGGTGCACTACCGTTGTCGCACATTCAATCCATTGGTTTCATGTACGCTCTTGAATTGAGGGACACTGTTAAGTTGGTGAACCGTTTTAGAAACAATGGAATCCTGTCGAACCATTACAAAGAGCCAATATTTAAGAAAAAGCTACCGGATTAATTATTCGAAGTAGCGTTACTATTGATGTTGTTCAGCTAGTCTGTAGTCACATATTACAAGAGTGTGCATTTCTAACGTGCAAATAGGTCAAAGTCCAACCTGGGATACGCTAGAATTTCAGAAACCATTGAATCCCTGTTAAGTTTTCTTGCTTGGATACACAAAGATGGGGTAGACTAGCTGACCAGTTTAGCTACCGTGCTGTTTTCGTACACCCTTTATGGGCAATGTCTTCCTTACCAATCTCTGACTCGCTTGAAACTTGCACATTCATTTGCGGTTCAACCTTGGGCCCACTTTGAGAATGGCTGCTTTAGGCAATTGCTTTTTTGCCGGAGGTCATAGAGCTCTCCTTATTGCTACCTTCCTTGCATTAGGCAATGAAAAGAAACCGTGACACACGTGGTAGGAAACACAATTGTTCTGCTCATAAGACCTTTTACACTTAGCTTTAATGTCTCCTATGCGAGTTACGTTCTGCTTTACCGCCAGGACATTACCGTCAAAGTTAAAAATTAGAACTTTTATTAATATTTCTAAAAATAACAAATGCAAATTAGCCTGTCCATTTCCTGGAATTCGCGGCAATGTCTGAAGTGATTATTTTTATGACGTACCTTTTTGTTTGTGATCACATTTAAAGGACAAGTTCATAAAAGTCGACTGGGAAGCCTTACCTGCCACGTGCAATCCATTTTATAAAGACTTCTGCACATTAAGGGAATGTACGGCTTGCTTCCCCTTGTTAATTGGCACTTCAAAACGTTCTTCCTAGCTTTAAGACTTCGAATAATACGATAAGGCCGCGCTGTACAAGGTTTCGCACGTTGGCGAGCACTCTAAACGTCTTGGTAAAAATAAATTTCGTGAAACTTGGCAACAGTTTCAGCGAAGTAGCACCACATAAGATAAAGGAGACTAACAGTAGGGTTCAGGGTATCAGAACACACAATAAATCATTGGGCACCTTGTGAATTACGTCTGAATAATTATTGCTTTAGTGAGTACATCATCTGAAATAGCCATACATCTGTGCAAGCATTCATTCAGTAAATGCCGCCTACGGCGACTTGTTCAACCGTTAATAATTCGTTATGCCAGCATATTCCGGTTCATGAAGCTTACGGAGCATATTTATGGGACCTTGTTATCTACGCTGGTCCTTACAATGAAACATATGGGCTGAAATAAAAAGCTTTTCTCTGCCATCGGATGACGTCGATACCCAGGAAGTAATGACCTTCCACTATCTGCTCATTTGCCATTTGTTTCTATTAGAAGTGTTGAGTGTGTGCCTATAGGTCATGTGTAGTAGAGCTAATGACGTTCAGTAAGATCGTCAGCAACAATGCTTTTTAAAAGAAGTACATCTGTCACTCTCCTTCGCGAAGCAACCCATGTTCACGCAGTGCTGATATTTACCTTAATCCCACGTTGCTCCTTCAGTAAGATTCAGTGTGACGTTCAGAAGGATGCGTGCCCAACGAGGGCATGAGATCACTGATATTTGTTCATTTCATTACGACACCACATGAAGAGTAGTCTTTTTATAAGTACATACATGTGGTAATACCTGCCCTATTTGCAGAAGATTTTGGATAACGGAACTTCATTTTGAACCAATAGTTTACTCGCTGAGTCAATTTTGCTGAGCATAAGAAGCAGATGGGCATTCTGAATGAACATGTTCCGTCATAAGGGTATGATGGCGATGTGCGTTTACCATTTTACGCTGACTATGTGACAATGTCAAAATGTTTGACGATTACCACGAGATGTTGGACATGGGACTTTTCGTAACAAGCTGGATTTGTGAGCATTTTAAGATGCCTTAAAACGGTTGAAGTGTCTATTTGTGTTTTTGTTCATCTTGCCTGAAAAACGTTAAATAGCGTAACCAGCAGATGGTTAAAAAGTTTACTAATTAAACAGAGGGTAATAAACAAACTAGCGAAATGCATTTTTCAGCTTTCTGAAGTATCCTATTCCGTCATCAACCAGGCGTGCTTGGGTTACTTTTTATTATTGCCAAGAAATGCAATGAGAAAACCATCAAGCTCCTCAAAAGTTTTAAAACATCTGAAAAGTATAATTACAAGTAGCGAAAGCGCATGCTTTCAGCAGAAAGCACTTTTCGTTTTTAGCCCACAATATAAAATAAAGTGTGCGCCTATCTGCTTAATGCTTCCCAACTGCAGATATATGTAGGTGTTAAAAAAGAAATAATAATAATAATAATAATAATAATAATAATAATAATAATAATAATAATAATAATAAAGCTCTAGCTTTATTTGAGGAAACACGGCAGAACAACCCGTGGTTTGAAATTCTCTCGCTGATATATATCTATTGTGATTTGTTTTTTTAAGAGCTACATATATCTGCAGTTGGGAAGCATTAAGCAGATAGGCGCACACTTTATTTTATATTATGGGTTATAAACGAAAAGTACTTTCTGCTGAAAGCATGCGCTTTCGCTACATTGTAATTATGCTTTTCAGATGTTTTAAAACTTTTGAAGAGCTTGATGGTTTTCTCATTGCATTTCTTGGCAATAATAAAAAGTAACCCAAGCACGGCTGGTTGATGACGGAATAGGATACTTAAGAAAGCTGAAAAATGCATTTCACTAGTTTGTTTATTACCCTCTGTTTGATTAGTAAACTTTTTTAACCATCTGCTGGTTTCGCTATTTAACGTTTTGCAGGCAAGATGAACAAAAACACAAATAGACATTTCAACCGTTTTAAGGCATCTTAAAATGCTTGCAAATCCAGCTTGTTACGAAAAGTCCAATGTCCAACATCTCGTGGTAATCGTCAAACTTTTTGACATTGTCACACAGTCAGCGTAAAATGGTAAACGCACACCACCATCATACCCTTATGACGGAACGTGTTCATTCAGAATGCCCATCTGCTTCTTATGCTCAGCAAAATTGACTCAGCGAGTAAACTATTGGTTCAAAATGAAGTTCCGTTATCCAAAATCTTCTGCAAATAGGGCAGGTATTACCACATGTATGTACTTATAAAAAGACTACTCTTCATGTGGTATCGTAATGAAATGAACAAATATCAGTGATCTCATGCCCTCGTTGGGCACGCATCCTTCTGAACGTCACACTGAATCTTACTGAAGGAGCAACGTGGGATTAAGGTAAATATCAGCACTGCGTGAACATGGGTTGCTTCGCGAAGGAGAGTGACAGATGTACTTCTTTTAAAAAGCATTGTTGCTGACGATCTTACTGAACGTCATTAGCTCTACTACACATGACCTATAGGTACACACTCAACACTTCTAGTAGAAACAAACGGCAAATGAGCAGATAGTGGAAGGTCATTACTTCCTGGGTATCGACGTCATCCGAAGGCAGAGAAAAGTTTTTTATTTCAGCCCATATGTTTCATTGTAAGGACCAGCGTAGAAAACAAGGTGGTTAAGTAAAGAGAACCCCTGGTTAAGTAAAGTTCTGGAGCTTTGGGAAACTTCTCTCGTTCATATATATATATATATATATATATATATATATATATATATATATATATATATTGTCCTTTTTATAACGGGGTTGATGCTCATAAGCGATCGAAAAGGTTCACGGATTTTCCCCGTTTTTCATAAAAGCCTTTATTTCTCCATAAAGACCACCGTACTCAGAGCTTTCGGGCGCGTCCCTTGCGCCCGTCATCAGTGAGAAATCCAGTTTCGTCGACTGCCCAGTCAGTCAACGGATCAGCAAGCTCATCCGCTAGACCGTCCGGGCTGGCAACATCAGCTATCATGCTAAATTAGATTCCCGTGTACCGTCGTACTACTTTCCTGTTAACACACCGCGTTGCTCTGGCATGTATATATATATATATATATATATATATATATATATATATATATATATATATATATATATATATATGCCAGAGCAACGCGGTGTGTTAACGGGAAAGTAGTACGACGGTACACGGGAATCTAATTTAGCATGATCGGCACCGTGTCCATCGTCCTACAAGATTCAGTCTATTTCAGTACCTTTCATTAGGTCTTATGGCAAGTGTATTTCTCATTAAAAGTAGTAGGAGAATTAGTGAATGCAGAATCTACTCAGCGTAGTGGTTGGCCAGTATATGCGAAAGTGATTATTCTAACTGCAGGTGGTATTCCATGCCAAATGAGTTGATACTGAATCGGTCTCCCTCTCTCTCCTGTGATTCTGACAGATGTGGAATAATTAATAGGTTACCGGTTACTGCTATAAGAATAATTATTAGCACCATCAGTGAATCTTGTAAATGCAAAGGCTACTCTAATGTTAATGTGCACTTTCCAGCGGTTATACATGGAAAACGCAATATATCAACATCATCATCTTTAGGTTAGCTTGAAGTAAACATAGTGTTTTGAGCAGGTGCATTAGCGCCTGCATTTGCATGGTATTGGCATCGCATTTTAAAATTTCGGTTTCTCAAGCTTAAGACTGCAAAGGCAAATTGATTACTCAGGGTGGAAATGGAACGATTAATTTTGCAAATGTTTCCTTCAGTCAGATACTTACCCAGAGGTGCATACCATCTGAAAGTCACTTGAATTCGGAGACGAGCGCGATTTGCGGTCCTTTAGGTGGATTTCCAGTAGTTTTAGAGTAAATATTAGGCATGCGTTTAAATTTTTTATTCGGCTTAACAGTAATTTTAAATTGCTTAGCAACTGAAAGTAAAAGAAAATCAATCTGTAGTTTAGAGAACGGAATACATAAGGTTTCAACCCTTGTGCTACTTTTGCCAACAGAAAAACCTTCTTTCACTTTTTATTGAAGGAAAGACCTACCTCATTTATTTAACTTTTCAATTTATTTACAATTAATTATAATTGGTATTTCTGTAGTTGTACTTCACCATCTTTCTGGTTTTTGAATAAGCGAAATAAGGAGAACAAGGGATATTCTTTTGAAGCAAATCTCTCACTTACAAAAACAGGCTTTCGATCAGTAGAACAACATATTCACTTGATTATTTTGAGTAAAGAAATTTTAACGTAAGGTAGAATAGAACTTCAGTACTTCATTACAAGGTTTGATGTATTAATATCACTAGAAAGGAGTTAACCCTTTGAGAGTATGTTCCCATTGGTAAAAGATATGTGGCATCTGTTGTTCCATAAGTGACACAAAAAGAGTGAAGCGGCTTTCTTCAGCTTCCAGCTATTCAAGATAACTGCACGTGAATCGAAGGTTTTAAACAGACACATAAATGCGCATGCGCGCATATGCATTCGTTCACTCCATGTTACTAATTGTATGAGGAATTTATGGCTTCAGATGTTAAATAGATTTCTATATGTGCTTCCTTCATGAAAAGAAAAATGCGGTGAACAAGTGACATCCTTTGACGTAAGGCTTATCGAATGAAAATTATACACTTACCATTCACTGACCCACACATTAAAACACAGCTGAATTGTTCTATACTTACGACAGTGGTTGATAGCTTCGCATTGATATTTAGGAAATTCTATCTTCATGATGACAGGTGGCAGTAAAGCTGATCCAAACGGATATTAGAAAGTCTGTTTGTTGGCTGGAGGAGCTGCGGTAACTTTGGAATTTGTTCTTTTCCCATTCGCAGATTGTGCATAATGATTGCTGAATTGTTCTCCTGGGCAATGTTTAGCCTCACGAAGGGCATGAAAAACTTCAAAGCTTTTTGCATTTTCGACCAACCCAATTAAATTATTTAAAACGTTAGTAGTAGTAGTAGTAGTAGTAGTAGTAGTAGTAATAATAATAATAATAATAATAATAATAATAATAATAATAATAATAATAATAATAATAATAATAATAATAATAATAATAATAGTAACCAAACAGTAAGCAAGAACAACGAATAGTAATGTAAATCTGTACAAATCGACACGATTTTGATGAACGATAACACGAAATAAGAGGGATGAACTTCAGCGGCGCAAACAAACGTGTGAATTGCATGGAAGCAAACTGAAACACGAAACGACGTTTTCGCCCTATGAGATGCAAGCGCTAACACAGGACAGCGCAAATGCTCGCGATTCTGACTCAATGTAAACACATATAACGGTGCAAAAGAAGAGACCCTAAAGCATGCAGGAAACCGAAAAATTAGCTTACGAAGCCAAGCCCCTCAAGGATCAGGCAGCTGTTGAACCGAAGTTGATAAGTAAAGGAATCGCGCAGCCAAGGAAGCAAAGGCGCGGAACGTGCATAGATCAACATGTTCTGAATCTCGGGTGACGATATGAAAATTGAAGACCACGGAATCAATCAGGGTCGGCGATAGTCATCGTCACAGGCAACATATTAGAACATTATCGCTCATAATGGCCTGTTTGTTTAGCACCTCGGGTGCTCGGCGAACGGAGAGTTATCAATCAGCGAACGTGCCTAGGCAAACGTGCAAAGGCAAACATGCAACGGAGCTTCATGTAACGGGCCAATGTGTAGCTGACATGCAAAAGCGATGCACACACGAAACGATGGCGCTGTACAAGGGTACACTGCGGATGGATTACCGGTACAATAAACGGTTACAATCCCATTCTTCAAACCTGGGCTGCCTGACCTTACGAGCCTGATTTCCCCTCCTTCTGAGGAGCTAATCCTGTTCCGTCATCCAGCTTCTTCTTCGGCTGAGAATCTCATTTTGTCCATTGATGAACGTCGTGCCGTGCGGGTTTCTTTATCCCAGCCTAAGGTACTGCTGCCAGCACCAATCTTGGTGAAACTGTCGCGTCTCATGTTCGCTAGATGTAACCTTGAATGGGTAACGCAAAAAGCGTAGCTGTGATTGGCCTCGAAGTATAGGGGATGGTTGTATGGGAGGACTTAAGTAATGGGTCACGGTAGGTAAGTCTCTCAGAAAAGAAAATTGCCCGACTACGCAGGATTAGTATCCCAAAAAGAAGCAACTAGGATTGAAGGGACAAAATGGTCCCTCGGGCCAGAATATCTGACCAACAGAGTAACCGTAAAACTGAAAACACTTGAAAATTAAAATAACCTTTATGAAAAAATTTTATGATATAAATGTTCAAAAAATTGGAATTTTTTCATGCTTTTTTCGACCTTCCAGATTTTAGCCAGCTCCATTGTGGTGTTGTCTCCTCAAGGCTTGAGAGGTCATCCATGTCCCACCAAACGGTTCCATAAGGGCAACGATGAATATGCCACAAATGCACGATGCGATGAGTTGTCTGTGATGGCTTTGAGGATAGGACACGTATGATCATTCAGAGATGCAAGGATTTAACAGGACGTAGTGAAATTAATAAAGCCATAATGAACAAAAATGGAAAATTTGAAGTATCCGTTACGAAATGTTGAATTCCATTTTAAAGCCAAGCTATGGGGGAGGCCTGTTTTAGGTACAGTGGTATCCGTTGAATGAACTGCGAATACACCAGATTTTGGCTTTCAGGAATAGCATTTTCTCCCTTCATTCCAAAATGTTGAGCTTATGGCGAGTCGACCGCTCATCTTAGCCACAGCATCTTACGGTGACGACGAAAGGCGTCTGCTCTGAGAGCTCAGTACTAAGTGCAGTCAACGGCTATTAGTGCGCATAAAATATGAAACTTGCAGGATCGTTATCAAGCTACCAAGGGGAGACAAAAGTGGAGATATTGGATAAGCAGTGGATTGGATAGAAGTGGTGATAGTGGATAGAATTGCATTCTGTAAGTTCATTCTGCGTAAACGATTGGGGCTACTTCGTTTCTAAGAGAAGGTATTGCCAGGGCGTTTTGGCTGCTATATTGATTAATCAAAAGGAGACGTACCTCAAAAGCAAAAATTATACCTGTACACTGCCTGTGTTCAAAGAGGCTGAGACTTTCGCGATCATCGCATATGCTATTCCGTATTTTCCATGATTTTGGTTGAACATATTTTGTCATGTGATTCTTTCTCCTATTCTCATGTTCTGGAAATCTCATTTACCTGAGCAGCGTATTGTCAGACTTTGATAAGTTCCTGTCCCTGCGTCGTCTGAGCCCAGCGAGATTACCTAGCCTGTCCTTAAGTGTGGTTTTGCATAGTCCGCCTCGATGCGTTAAAGGACAGCAGAATACCCGTTCACGAATGTTTTTTATTGGACAGCGCAGCTTTCGGGACCTGTCTTGGTCCTGTCTTCAGCGCAGAAATCTGACAACACCCTTCATATGAGTGTAACTGTGATGAGTACGTCGTCGTCCGCCTCGACGTCAAAACTGACCCAAAAACGACTCCAATGGAGGATATAATTATGGTATGTGAAAAAATAGACACATAATGACGGTATAAGCTGAATAAGAAGCTACAGTAATAAACCCATGCGTGCAGTCCAGAAGTTGCTTTTAATAACACAATTGATATACACTGACTTGCGGAGTAATCTCAGCTGGAGTAGCCAATTCCAAAGATAACCGATTTTGGCTTCGCCAAGCAGATAGAGGGATGCACGTGGACGTTGTGCGGTACGCCTGAATACCTGGCGCCGGAGGTAATTCTGAGCAAGGGCTACAACAAGGCAGTCGACTGGTGGGCATTGGTCGTACTAATTTATGAAATGGACGCCGGCTATCCGCCTTTCTTTGCCGATCTGCCCATACAAATATACGAAAAAATTGTTTCCGGAAATATCCGATTTCCTTCCCACTTCACGAATGAGTTGAAGGACCTGCTCAAAAATCTGCTGCAGGTAGATTTAACGAAACGATGCGGGAAATTAAGAAACGGAGTCGTTGACATAAAAAACCACAAGTGGTTTTCCATCAGCGATTGGATCTCTGTTTACCAGAAGAAGATTGATGCCCCTCTGGTAGAGAAGTGTCGGCATCCAGGAGAAGCAAGCAACTTCGACGATTACGACGAGGAGCCGCTGCATATTTCTTCCGTAGACAAATGCGCTGAAGAGTTCGCCGACTTCTGGTGCGTACCACATTCTACAAGTGTCATTTACGCCTGCTTTGCCTAGACCTAATATCTCTTCGGTCGTCTAAAGTTGTCCTAGACTCCGTTTACACTCAGATCGCCCCAGGAGACGGTTGCTTCTCTTCTGGCATCGGATTCTGCTTAATTCGACATTTTCACTCGTGATAGATACAGACACAAGAATGGTATGCCTTCAGAAGCGCTGAGGACGGGATCAAGACCGGTCCCGACAGCTACGCAGAAAATAAAATCTTCTTTCAACGGGTATATTGCCATTTTTTGATACAATGAGACTTAAACCCGTCAGAATTCCTTTGCTCCAGCTGGAGTGGCCATTTAATTTAGGATTACTATTCATCCAGTACTTTTATAAAGAACTCTATCTTATTCAAGAAATGGAAGTATGTTGTAGTAAAGCGACTGTTGGAACTTAGCTTCACTTGTTCTGTGGAAGTAAGGACTTACACAATTCTAAACCACAGAGTGTACCGCATTAATGTCAAAATCATCACGCAAATTACAAGAAGTTTTTCAGTTTGCTAAGCATGAATTGACAGGTTTGTCAGGCGTATGCAATATAACATTGTAAAACTTTGGACTTATGCAAATGAAGGAAGATCTGGGCATTGAATAAACACGGATTTGGAAAGCTATTTATGCGAATTTGTTCTTCTGTGATGAGGTACAGTTGGGTGCAAAAAGCAGAGTCGTTTAGACCGATGCAGTGAAGAGCAGCTTAAGTGCTTGCAGGTTACTTACGCATCTGACGTCATGGGGCCGCCGGTAGCACCAAATATATTTTTGCACTTCGGTCCTTCAGCTCTGTTAAGCTTTTGAGTATAAAACCGTTAACGTTCCTTAAAACGTGAATGTTTAATAGCCTCTAGCAGAATTGTTTCTCTGCCTAATGAACAAAAATGGCAAAGTGAAAATTTATCCAGAAACTGAACCAGTGCTTTTGCAAAAAGTTTAAGTTTTACTAGCATAATATTAATATATAGAGTACTTTAAACAAGGAAAGAATTCTATTCTTCAAAATTCTGAAAATATTGTTAGCAAAATGAAGCATGTATGGACTTTGAACATAGACCTGGTAGTATAACTAAAGCTGAGCTGTCAGACTACAGGGATTGTTCCATGAACTGGCATATTTCGCTCAAAAGTAGACTTGCTTTAGCAGCTGGAAAAATACATGCTGCTGATCCATAACTGTAAACTGAACATAACAGCAAGGCAGCTGTAAACATGTCAAATTGGTTACCTGTTGATGCGCACTTAGCATGACAGTGATTATATATGGGGACGTATTTTCAAAATAGCTTTTTAAGAAGTAAGAAGAAAGGAATTTGTGTTCGGTAGGAGAGCAGGAAATTATATTAGTAGTTCGTGCCGTTCGTCACGTGCTTTGCTCACCAGAGATATTACGTTGCATTTTGAGATGCCAGCTTATTGAACAATCAATCACGTGAAACAGCTTATTGTTTTTTATTACTGAAGGAGGAATAAAAAACCTTCGAAAACTTTACGAATTAAATGGATTTGTTTGAAAATAAAAGTGGTAGGGCATAGACTGAAACCTCTGATCAGTCCATCGAGTGCTTATCAGTTCCCTTCGTTGGTGCGGCAATGCTTCACACATGTATCATTATCAGTTATTGCATTTCAACACTTGATGCAGTCTGCATCTGTGTGGACGAATTCTTCCAAAGAAGTCACAAATTGAAGACGCAGGTCTAAAATAGGGACATCAATATTAGATTAGCTGATTCAATCAGACAATCAAAATGCGATTCGGATGTGAAGATAATCGATTTTAAATAGGGAACCCACAGCAGCAGCAGCAGCAGCATTGGAAATCGATCTTCGGAACCCTGGCAGCTGATGGGCAGCGAATCCCTGAAGGTCCACGCCACGCTGCTGAAGAATCCCTTACTGATTTATGGTGAAATTAGCTGATGCGATCAAAGCGAGCGTCCAAATTAGTACTCGAATGCCAAGTTCGAGCCTTGGACCCAAAGCATAGCCACCAACTTAAATCGATCTTCAGGAAGCACAGCTTAAAATTGCATCCTACTGCAAATACTCTGGCAAATGCATACATTTTTTCTGAAGCTTTCTTCTGTAATCTCCCACGGTTTCTTTTGCCAAATTCATAGTGCTAATATAACCTTGTTATTATCAGCACTGACAACCTGAAAAAATTAGCGCAAACAGACGAATGTCATCCTGCATACCGTATCCAGCAAATTGCATGGTAAGGAATACCAGACATCGGTGATAAGGGAGAACGCCAAGGTCTGAAGGTAAAACAGTGAAAACGATAAAAATTAGAAGTAGTTCAGATGAAAGACTATCTACAAAAGCGTAGGGGGTTTTCTTAGCTTAGGTCCTCCAGATGTTGATTGCATTTCATGCTGTTAATTTTCACTGTACGTCGCCTTTTCGTCCACCGAAGATAAGGTAACAGAAATCCTAAAAGAAGCGAGAATTAAAAACTTTTCAAATTCAGAGTAATGCTTGTGAGAATGGTACAGCAAAAGGTCTGAATATATTGCACCACTGTTGATCAGTACACCGCTCTGAATACTCAGGGAATTTATCCTAGCTGCTTAAGCACCCCTGGTGGCACTTTATGAATCCATTAAATGAACAAAGTGCACTGTCCTATGAAAAACCCAATATCATTGCAAAGAGCTTCTTTACAGGAGCTCATAGCAAGAAGAAAGCGAGACATCTGCAAAATAAAGAGTTTTTCAAAATCTACACTCATTGAGTACACTTTACATATTCACGTGTGTAGCGCATTATTAAAATGAGAAATAAACCCAAACAACCACTTGGAGTTAGTCAACTTCAATTTCCTTCCAAACTCCTGGCTTGTTGAAGTATTCAACCTCACTTCAACATGTGCTCCAACAAGCAATCTCCTGTCGAAAAATTATGTAGCCGACTATATTCAACTGAGCTATGGCAGTCCACAGTGAACCAATGCATTTATACAAAAGCAATCATGAGTAAGCACTATTTATGAATTCCATTACTTCATTCTTCTTTACGAAGAATGAAGTAATGGACAATCAAAATGGGAAGTGCCGCCTGTGAGGGAAGAAATGGGAAGTGGGAAGAAAATGGGAAAGGGAAGTGGGAAGTGGGAAGAAAATGGGAAGTGCCGCCTGTGAGGGAAGAATTTTTATTTGGGTCACTTACCCTAACACGAAGTAGCATTCGGGAGAACCGATTCCCGTCCTCAGCTTCAAAAATAAACGTATTTATGAAAAGCACATTTATGATTGATTCATTTTCATACAATATCGCGTTTTATAGATGACAGGTAAGAAGCCTTGTTATGTATCCAATACATTAACATATTCGTGAATACGCAAACTTTTCTCTTCTTTTCTCTTTAACGGGGAAACGTGCATTTCTGCTAACAAATTCTTCAACACGGTATCAACCCGTTAGATAAAAGCGTTTATTCCAAAAGCGCAAAGCTTTCGGCTACTGCTCATGTAGCCGTCATCAGTGCACAATAAAATATGTCGACTGCATATGTCGATGGTCTAGCAGAGGAGCTTGCTGAACCTTCGGCTGGCTGGGCAGTCGACTTATTTTATTGTGCACTGATGACGGCTACATGAGCAGTAGCCGAAAGCTCTGCGTTTTTGGAATAAAAGCTTTTATCTAACGGGTTATTGCCGTATTTGGTTTACTATATATATATATATATATATATATATATATATATATATATATATATATATATATATATATATATATATATATATATATAACATTTGTGTGTTGCACACGGTTTTCCCGTTGGTATTGTTTCAGTGTATCTGCAATTAACCAAAGAACCTCACCAGTCAACGATGGGTTAGTTTATTGGTAAAGTTGCGAGAACACTGTAACGTACGAATCGAAGCTTTCGGGACGCTCTAGTCCCGTCGTCAGCGAAAAGGAGTATACTTACAGCTATTTCGCTGATTTCGTCAGTATACTTACAGCTCCTTTTCGCTGACGACGGGACTAGAGCGTCCCGAAAGCTTCGATTCGTACGTTACAGTGTTCTCGCAACTTTACCAATAAACTAACCCATCGTTGACTGGTGAGGTTCTTTGGTTAATTGCAGATACACTGAAACAATACCAACGGGAAAACCGTGTGCAACACACAAATGTCATCTCAACGACCCGTTACGATGCATCCAGTTTTCATATATATATATATATATATATATGACAAGTTATATGCTCTCCACCACCGCTGACGACGGAACTCGAGCGTTCCGAAATATACGGTTACATACGGTTGCGTACGTGTACTGTTTGCTTTCTTTCTAATAACCACTCTCATCCATCTGCTGGTAGGGAGATCCCTTCAGTATACTTACAGATACTTAAAAAACGGGAAAAATCCGGGACACCCATCAATGAAGATCCAAATACCCGTTACAAGACATCCAGTCTTCACAAATATATGTCATGATGGCACGTACGGCTTGATCCCGTTGGAAGTCGAGAGTATGTCTGAAAGTACTCCGAAAACAACGCCCTACCAGCGAATGGATGGATAATTATTAGGAAACACGTTTCAAAACAACCTTTCGTAGCTTTCGGAACAATCTTGTTCCGTCTTCAGCGAAATTTGTGATCACAATCACAAAAAAACGACCTGACCCCGCTCCTCAGCCTATAAATACCAAACTTCAGAATAAATGTCATCACAAATTTCGCTGAAGACGAAACAAGATTGTTCCGAAAGCTACGAAAGGTTGTTTTGAAATGTGTTTCCTAATAATTACTCATCCATTCGCTGGTAGGGCGTTGTTCTCAGAGTACTTTCAGACATACTCTCGACTTCCAACGGGATAAAGCCGTTCGTGCCATCATGACACATAGAAGACCCGTTACAAGACATCCAATTTTCAACATATATATATATATATATATATATATATATATATATATATATATATATATATATATATATATACAGGTAGTTCTCGTATAACGCGTGTTCATATAACGCGTTTTCGCTCATACGCGATTTTGAAATCGTAGCACTTTCTCACATAACGCGATTCTGTTTTCGCTCTTACGCGATTTCGCCGGCTGGAAAGCGAGGGCGTATGGCAAAGTCTCCCCGTGTTTTCATCCACCGAGAGCAAACAAAGGCCGCGCTGTTAGCTTATGCGCGTTCTTCGGTCACGAACAAGCGAAATGTGACAAAAACGTTTAGGATTCTTATCAGAAGTAGTGTCCGACCCAGCTGTGCACCCTGCGATATGCATACTCAAACAGGCTACTGATCGGTATTCATGTTCGGTGGAATAATTCGCGCCGGCAGGAACATGTGTACAGACGACGTTTCCATTTTCAATTCTTCCGAAGCGCAGGCATCGTAGTGGTTTTCCAGTGAGTCGTAGTACGCTAGCACAGAATTTGGAAAGCATTCACACCGTCTGATTGCGAGCTCAATTCGTAAGTATTTTGTCTGATTCCGCGATCTGAGGATAGCCTTTAAGTATCTGAAAATGTCTAAGCTTCCTGATTCGAAGTCAGCTGGTAGTGGTCGAAAAAGAAAGGCGCTGACTGTTGGAGAGAAGCTTCAGATACTGAAACGGTATGAACGGAATGAGACGACACGTGATATCGTCAAAGCTACCGGCATAAAGGAATCAACCTTACGGACCATTAGGAGCAATGCAAAAAAAATTAAACAGACTTGCGTAAGCGGTACCAGTTCAAGTATTGCGATGTCAATAAGAACAAGGCCGAAGATACTGGAAGAAATGGAAAAACTACTCAGCATTTGGATCGAAACTCAAACGATGAAAAAATAGGAACAACGTTTTTCACCATCAGACAAAAAGCAGTTACCATTTACGAAGACCTTAAGAAACAGTCTACAAATCCTACTGAAATTCCTCCATTTACTGCTAGTAGTGGTTGGTTCTGCCGTTTCAAGAATCGATACAGTTTTCACAATGTTCGTCTCTGTGGCGAAGCAGGAAGCGCGGACGTCGATGCCGCGCAAACATTTCCAATAGAAGTACAAAACTTGGTCAAAGAAAAGGGCTACTGCCTCGATCAAATTTTTAACTTCGACGAGACAAATCTTTATCTAAAGCGTATGCCAAAAAGGACCTACATTTCCAGAGAGCGTAGGCATGCTGCAGGAATCTGCGCTGCGAAAGATCGTGTGACTGTAATGGTCGGTGCCAACGCTAGTGGGGATCTTAAGCTGAAGCCATTGATGATTCATCGTCATGCCAATCCACGAGCCCTAAGGGGAATTGTTAAAAGCAGTTTGGGCGTTTACTACAGGTACAGCAAAAGAGGATGGATGACCGCCCAAGTTTGCCTTGATATTTTTTCTAATGCTTATGTGAATGACATTAAGAAATACTTGAACGAGAAGAACTTGACTTTTAAAGTTCTCGTAATCATGGATAGCGCGCCAAGCCACCCACCGATGATAGCTGAGCTAGACCCAAATGTCTACTTTGTTTTCTTGCCTGCACGGACCACTTCTTTGTTACAACCGCTTGACCAAGGCGTCACAATGTTTCTTCATTCTTCATCACAATGCTACCTTCTACATCTAATAGGACCTCAGTTCGCCCGTAACAAAGGATAGTGAGATTAAAAAAGTGAGTCCAACGGAACTCCATTCTTTCCTGGGTATGAGGTCGTTTATTTTAGTACTGAGAGGGACTCTTTCCACAAGCTAAAGACGCAAGCACGCCGCTCCTGAAAGCCATTTTGAACTCTGTCCGCTGTAAAGAGTTCTATCATAAAAGCTCTGCCGTTAATGTATGATCGCCGTAAAAGATAATGTTATTCAGACCCCGTGTAAGAGGATCCATACGTCAGCGTGCCTAACGGTAGAATAAGTAGCTCAGGTACATCATAATTCCTGTTTCAACCCAGCTTATTTAACATATCTCTCCGTTGTTGTTTACAAGTAAACAATCCTTCTGACGCTTTGAACCAAATCGTGATTTTCCTATACTTTACATGTCTCCTATAACGCGATTTCATATAACGCGAGATTTTTCAGGATTTTCAAGTGACCAAACGCTCGCGTTATACGAGAACTGCCTGTATATATATATATATATATATATATATATATATATATATATATATATATATATATATATATATATATATATATATATATATATATATATATATATATATATATGCGTTGGGATGTCTTTTTTCGGCTGTCGACCCGTTTGGTGGTATCTGTAATAGATCTGAACACACGCCCTACCAGCGGATGGATGGGCAGTTATTAGAAAATATCACAGATGAGAACGCTTATCAGTCAGAGCTTTCGGCACACTCTGGTGCCGTCGTCAGTGATGGGAAAGAGTGTGCTCTTTCCCATCACTGACGACGGCACCAGAGTGTGCCGAAAGCTCTGACTGTTAAGCGTTCTCATCTGTGATATTTTCTAATAACTGCCCATCCATCCGCTGGTAGGGCGTGTGTTCAGATCTATTACAGATACCACCAAACGGGTCGACAGCCGAAAAAAGACATCCGAACATGAACAAACCCGTTACAAAGCACCCAGTGTTCAAACATATATATGCGTTAACCGAATGACAAGGGATATTGGACAGGCCAGAATTGCTGTTGAACTTAAATGCATCAAAGATGGAATTGTTGATTCTTAAAGTAGTTTCTGTGCTTCTTTCTAATTTTTCCCTTCCTTTCTTCCTTTATCTTTTGCTCACTTTTCCTTTCCGTCCTTTCCGTCATTGTTTATCAGCCGTTTTCTTTTCTTTGCGCCGATGATTTTCAGGGTTTGATCACGATTTTGATAATTTGCAGCATTCTTCTTGGTTCGTTAGGATGCTTCAAGTCGAACAGATTTATTTATACACCTTGATCGCGATTAACTGTTATTATATTGAATGAAAAGAGGCTCTTTTGTTTTCCTTAACGCAAGATGGGTTTCACTGCAAGGAATTATGAGTTGTAGAGAATCTGAGCATTTGCATCAAGCAAACGAAACATCCGTGATGATGGACAGATGGCAGCCTTTGGTTCAAGTTGTCATCGGCACCCATTGTGTCTTCCAAGGGAGGCATCAGTCTTGCTTTTGCGCTTTTGTGACTTCATATTTATCACATGCTCTTGGAGACTGTGTGGCTGAACCCTCGCGTTCTAATAAACGCGCCCTGCTTTGTCCTTTGTAAAGATTTTGCATTTGTCGTTCATGAGGAAGGACGTCCTAATGGTTGACTTCTTGAAGAAAATCTGAATTCGGGCCTCCTAGGAAGGGCTGAATATTTTCCCAGTACCCCCGTAATGCTGTCTATGGAGCAAAGGTTCATTAGTTGGCATTATTTCGCTGTTGTTTATAGAATTGTTTTTGTTTGCGGTTTGTTACTGAATGAATGAGTTTACTGGGGTCAAGCCGTTGTCAGCGAGAGTTGTTGATGTGGTTTATCTTAAGTTGAAGCAAGAGAAATTCCTGAAAATTCACCTTCCTTCTGAAATGCCGTGACGCGGGCCTGCTACCTAAGTCGTTCCGCATGACATGGCACCACGACAAGAACCGCGACACTGAACGTATCTTGAGGTCCACAAGTTTCTCCCTCCTAAGAAGCACCATTAGGATGCATCGGAAAACCTTAGCAATACTCAGACACGGCATTGACAGCACCATCAGTGACTTATGCGAACTCTTACATGATGATCTGCTGTCTGAACTACTTGAATCAATCAGTACCAACAGTCTCGCTATCTCCACTGCTCAAAAGGAAATCCTCCGCAAGAAACTAAACTCGCTCTATTGTTCCCATTCATGGGAGTTTGTAAGATCGAATAGGACGAACGGACGTTTGGGAAATGACAGCCAACGCAAGACCGTGGTGAACCTTAGTTCTTAATCATTGAGTGAGGCATAGAGTGCGGTTCTAGCGAAAGGTTTAAATTTCGTCCCCACTCCCAAGGAAATACCGATATTGGACATCATTACATCAGTAGACCATTGCCTAACGTCAATGAGCCAACCAAAGCGGCTCACATTAAAGGAGCAATAAAGAACATGTTATCGCACCAACGATGAAACGCAGCTCCTTACATGACCGCTTTGGAAAGACAAAATCTGAACGTACTACGACGAAACAAGAACATCGTCATGACCAAGGCAGGCATGGGTAATGTAGTTGTAGTGTTGGACAAAACATCATACACCCATAAGATCTCAGTCCTACTGTCCAACAACATCTACAAACCATTTCGTTGTTACCCAACGCAGGGAGTCAGGAAAACCCTTTCTGCAATTCTCACAGACTTTTCTATGGAAACCGGGGACGCACAGCTACGTAAGATCCAGCACCACATATATTATACCAGCAACACGCGGTCACCATTGCTCTATGGTCTTCCCAAGATTCATAAGGACGGAGTCCCGCTGAGGCCTGTAGTATCGAGCATTAATAGTGTTACGTCAAAATTATGCTCGTATCTCAACACCATACTCAGGCCATTAACGGGTAACAGGCCGTCCTATGTCAAGAACAGTAAGGGCTTCTGCAACGAGATTAGACAACTTCTCACGGCACCAAATGACATCATAGTAAGCTATGACGTCAAGGACCTTTTCGCGAGTATTCCTATGACGCATACACTCACTGTGTTGGGAGATCTCCTCGTTGCAGATAGCACGCTTGCACAACGGACGAACCTAACTCCCTTCCACATAATTAAACTGGTCTCCTTTTGCATGCACGAAGGGAACTACTTCAGGTGCAATGACAAGTTCTTTTCACAAACCAACGGAGCTCCAATGGGCAGTCAACTCTCTCCCATTCTAGCAGAGATCTTCATGGAGCACTTAGAGGAGAAATCGTTCAGCACGGCACCCCCGTCAGTAACCCCACAGTTTTTCAAACGCTACGTAGATGACATCTTCTCCATCACGAAAACTGAGGGGGGAGAAGAACGTTTCCTTGAACACCTAAACAGCCTGTTCCCCTAATGCATTTCGTTGACCATCGAAAAGGAAACCGAGAGCAAACTACCTTTTCTAGACGCGTTAGTCATCAAATGCGCAAACGGTTTCAAAACCACGGTATATAGAAAACCAACACATTCCGACCGCCACCTCGATTTCTCTTCCCACCATCACCGCTCGGTGATGACAGGGATCATAAACGGAATGGTGGACCGTGCAATTGCCATCTATAACGTAGGGTTGCTTGAAAAGGAGTTGCGGCATATAACGAATAATCTCTGATCTAACGGTTATCCCAGTAAAGTGATTTCGTCCACAATACAATGCAGGAAGAACATGCCACAACTCCAAGACCCGAAAGAGAGACAACAGGTAATGACCAAGACAATTGTCACACGTTCAATTAAGCATTTGCAATTAATCCAATATTGTTGAAAATTGGATGTCTTGTAACGGGTCTTCTATTTGTCATGATGGCACGTACGGCTTGATCCCGTTGGAAGTCGAGAGTATGTCTGAAAGTATTCAGGAAACAGCCAATATTCAAATATTAATATAATTAATCAGTTAGCAGCGCAAGGGCCTTTTATATGTGCTGTAGGAAACATACTTTTGTGCTCAACTCTTGGTTTATAAGCATTTACTGCTTGCCTAGGAATGACGCATGACGAATATTAAACAGTCTGCTTTCCGACAGTAACACAACGACCTTCAGGTCGCGATGAACTCCATGTAATTCCTTATTTAGCTCCAGACAAGCTTCGCAGCGGTGTCTTCGATAAGAAGACCTGTTATTTTTTTCATTTTGTAGTAAACATGGAGTCGTATCCTTGCAACTAAGTGACAGCCTTGCCGGCCGCTTGTTTCCGAATACTGAATCTGTGATTCTGTTTCTGCTCCTTCAGCACTCCATCATTTGCAGCAAGCAAATATGGAATAAGTCCACGTTGTCTTTCTCCACTTGTATTCGCGGGTGATGACGTAATGACCTAGTGTTTTGTTGATAGAGATGCTACAAGTACGCTCCAACTACTGAAACATTTCTGCGTCGACGGTGATCGCTAGCGGCCATTTCTTCCAAACAGGTAGTTTGAAGAATACTTATGCGCTTCTGGCATATTCGTTCATTAGTGATTGCACTTTTTATTAAAGTGCCTTTGAACATTCTTTATTCAGCGTGGAGGAATTCTTGATCACAACTTGCGATCACTTACACTCCATTTACTTTCCCCGCTGTAATCAAAATTGAATGATGGAAAGCATAGTTAACGCATCTTTTGTTATTAAATGTCTTAAAATACATAATTACAATAGTAAATATGCGCAAGTAGCGATAGGGTTATGCGGGCATACTTCTTTGTTACAGTTCTTTATTATCGGATATGGAAATCAATGCGCCCCTTTGACTTCGTAGGTTATCCATTCACTATCGTCTCATCATTGTTGAAAATTGACTACCGAATGCCGAAAGCAGCTCAAGTCCTCTTGAGGAACGTCTTCTTTTCTGTAGCATTTTTTTCATTCTCTCGCGCCTTCTTTGGCGCTTGCGAATCAAACGTCGGCGAATCAGAATGGCAAAAGCAGCAGAACAGAAATAGAAACGACCCAAAGATGCCCAACATAATGATAATAAGTAATTTTTGTTCATCTTTTTTGTCCGTCTCCGATGCCTCGTAGAATTGACAAAACCTGCCATAGTAGTCTGGCTGGCATTTGCACATTATCCATCCATCCTTGTCCTTCTCGCTTGTAGTGGTGCACCCTACTAGATCGTTAGTCTCGCAGAGTACTTGGCTAACATGGGCATCACAGTTGCTTATCTCCTCAACTTCAAATGTGTTATCCCGTGCGTGCATAACCAGGCAAGCAGGGAGACTGTACTTATTTTCGAAGATATTTTGAAATTGAGTTTCGCTCAATCCAAACGCGTTTTTCGGAGACCAATAGCCAAGGACGTTATTCAGTGATAAATAAGTGTCGTTGTAATGTGCATCACGCAACAGCAACTGCATCGTACGCTTCTGCGAACTGTTAGTCACATCGACAATGGCGACCAGTCGGATGCCGTTGTAAAATGTAGGTTCATGCGCACTGACTATTGAATAAAGTTCTGAAGGCACTCTGAATTCGTGCACTAGTTTACTTCCTCTAGTTTCCTCAGTCCGTATAGCACGTATGCGACCACCATACATGCTATTACAAACGATTGCTGAATCAATATACGACGAGTAGTTTAGGTCGACGAAGTCATGCCACGTTAGACATACTTTTTCGCTCTCGTCGTACCAACCTTTCAAATTGCTGTTCAAAGACCACGGGCATACGTAACAAAGTGACAACGCCACAGCAAAGTAGCTGAACGAGGCCGCCCTTAATGCATGCTTGGCTAACAACATGCTACTTGGCGAGCGGGGCAAACATTTGGTGCGTTCAGCCCAGCAGGTCCATCGCGCTCAACTTCAATCCTCGCGACTGGTAATAATCGCCAGCTGGAGATTGAAAACTTTAAAATTCCTTTGGACACTTTAAGATTTCCACCTTAAAGGACCAATCGCTTTTTAAAACCGCTCGTTCAGTTTAAGCTTGCTCAGGCGACCGCAGGATACCAACTTTGCCAAGGAATCCCATCAAACCTGTTGATTTGACGCCGAAGCGGCAACTGACTATTCAAAGAACCTTTGACGGTCGGTATAACGTGACGACATGGTGTTCCTCGACGATTTGACATCGTTGCTGCGGACTAGTTATTAATAAGTTTTTCGTTGCTGTCGAGGCTTCGCCTGTTAAGTCTTCGGCGGACAATAACGCTGTCCAACGTCTAAAGGTTCGTTATGTTAGTGAAATAAGAAAAGTGTCTACTTCGTGACGGGCTGTTGAATTCCGTATCTTCTCTTCTAACGGTTACCCCGTTTGAAGTATTCCTATGTCAAGGAATATCTCGCCGTGACTCTTCATTCGAAGGGAAACATTAAAAGGTAAAGAACTTGTACGACGATTGCAATCGTAAAAGTTCAACGAACCACCAGAAGATTGAGTAGCGCCTTTGCCCGTTAGGGGCGGGGCATGCAAGGTCGCGGAAGCCATGGTTTTAAATGAAGTTCACAACAGCGGCGTCATGTTGCTAAGGAAAACAAAAATTATTTTGTCGGAAATTCAAATACATCTTTGATGACACCGCGCCACCGCCTTTTCATACCTGTAAGTCTATTGAACTGTCATTAGCATAGCTCAACATCGCTAGGTTAAAAATGTACGCCTACGTACTTATTCCGCATTGTTTAACAAATTATGATATCCATCGGCGTGTAAAACACAAATGCTTAGTATTGCCATCCGTGCAGCGGAAAATTGTTGTCAGTTACTACGCATTAAATGTGGTGAGCCAATTGATCATTATGGTACTCAGCAATGAACTCCATTTGAGATTCAGTT
>CBXJ02000351.1:0-20668 GCA_000612645.2 Trichuris muris | reverse complement strand
CTGCATTGCTGAATTTCATCAACGCAGGTGCAACACCGGATGCTGGCATTTCCAACAAGTATTAATACAAGTTGTAGTGCGTTTAAATTTCCGTTACAAAAGAAAATCGGTACGTCACTAATAGGTGTTTACCCAAGGCAGGACTGGGAGCAACATTTTCAAAGTGCTGATGGGTTTCCGCGGCAAAGTTCCATTGTGCCGTTTTATTTTCCCAAATCTAATTGCACTGAAACAAAGGTGCATCGCGAGGGCGAAAAGCAAAAAATAAAAAATGCTGTAAGTTCAATGAAATGTCCTAGCTCCATTGATAGACGTAAGAGCCAGCGATTAATAGTGAAAAACACTTCAAGAGCCGTCTGCATGCCGTAAGTCAATATGCTCTACATTTTCTAACGGCAAGTTCAGTTTAAGTGCAACCAAACTTAAAAGAACAGGAAAATATGCGAATAGAGGGTTTGTCAGAGGATGTATTCTCGTTTCCTTTTTAATGTTTACAGTATTGATCCTGTGCAGATTCAAAGGACAAAGCGGTGCAAACTCGGAAGTTCTGGACAAAACCCTAGCAGTAACATCTCTTATGCACTACAATGCTGAAGACGGAGCAGGTTAGCTCCGAAAGTTACGTTATATAATTACTCGCTTTGTTAGAATGGAAAGCAAACAGCATAAATACCGTAAGCATCAAGAAGAAAACGGGAACAGTTGAAATAACGGTTTTGAAGCATAATTAATCATATATGCGCTTTCTGGGTTATCAACTATGCTTAACTGTTCAGTTAAACTGCGCAGCGATGTAAAAGATTAATCTTCAGCAGAAAGGCAGGACCATAACGTTTAACCATCAATGATTTGGATGGCGACGAATCTACCATGGACAATTAGGCGAGTATTCAATCAGGGACTTCTTTGAGGAGTAAAGGAGTACAGAAAATCTACATGGTGTTGTTCTTTCAAAGATAGATCTAGTAACGGGGTTCAGCAATTTGATGGAAAAAATTCACGGATTTTTTCTTCCCGTTAAGATAATCATTTTCATGAACAGATGGTAACGCTTTTATTTCCATGAAAATGAAAATGGAAAAGCACGGCGTAGCTTTCGAGCCCAATCTTGGCTCGTCATCAGCGCAGGTATTTCGTTGGCGGCCTACTAGGTCTGGTCTTACGGAGAAGCTCCTCCACCCAGCCAAACGTCGGTGGGAGCCCGTCGGATCAAACTTGATCCCTCAGGGCTGTTTCCCTCCGAGTTCGGCCAGGCGTCGGAGCAACTACCTTGTCGACCGTCCCCGGTTGGCAACTCAACGTGCAGTAAAGTTGGAGTAGTGGCATTGTCCGGTGGTGGTGGATAACGGGTCATCGGGCACGTGTCCTTTTGTTCATCTCTTGGCGAAAGTGGGTTGCGTCCGATGGTGGTAAGGCTCGGTGGTTTCTCTTGGCGAAAATAGGTCGTGTCCAAAGTTGAAAGGGCTCGGTCCGGTAAAGAATGCCATGGATAAGACGGGACAACCTTTCCGCATCTTTGTCCATGGATCCATGTTCGCGTCAAGTGCTCCGTGTGCACGTTATCCTGTTTTTTCAAAAATAGATCTAGTAACGGGGTTCAGCAATTTGATGGAAAAAATTCACGGATTTTTTTTTGCGATGAAATACCTGCGCTGATGACGAGCCAAGATTGGGCTCGAAAGCTACGCCGTGCTTTTCCATTTTCATTTTCATGAAATAAAAGCGTTACCATCTGTTCATGAAAATGATTATCTCAGCGGGAAGAAAAAAAATCCGTGAATTTTTTCCATCAAAATGGTGTTGTTCTGTCATTATTCGCTGTTCGCTCGTATTTTGCCGACTTGCATATTAAGGCCGACTTCAGCCATGAAATTCTAATTTGGAATTAAAAAGTCAATGTCACTAAGGCCACCAAAGTTGAGAATAGCATTTAATCATAATGGATGCGAAAGGCCTTCACATTTCATTTATGAACAAGCTGCAGCAGTTAAGAAGCGCAATACCCATAAATGCCAAACTGCTTACCCATCTGAACAGGCTAAATTAGTCCTTTAGAACCATACGCTATGAACCTACTTCTCTATTACCTAGCCAATAAAAATCAGTTCACCGTCCTGTTCTTATGTTTAAAGCGGCGTTGCGTTCCGCTCATCCGGTTAGGCAGTTTTATATTTACCAATTGAGCTTCTTGAAGGGTAAAACCCGTAAATGCAATAGGAAGCCGTGCAAATATGCACAGCAACTTCCTCGAATCAGCATAAAAGAAGCAATGAAAATATAATTACGAATTTGCACAAGACTATAATAACTTTCGTTCCGCACTGCTTCCTTTCTCTGTTCAAGAAAAGGACAAAAGAAACCCAGTGAAATGCGCTCTGAGGGCAGAAGGCCTACGGTGTCCTATAGATTTCGTAACAAGTTTTTGTATTCTCCAGAAAAAGGAAAACTTTCTGGTAATGGCATTAAATTAATGGACTGCACCTCAATGTTGCGTACACTGCTCGACGCTGCGCTTGGACGACAGCCGAGTGCACATTACGGATGGCGTAGGATGGAAGAAAACGCTGAACTGAAACCCAACGTAAGTCGAGACTGATAATAATTTCCCGTTTACAATGAAAATTATAACTTACCGGCCAATATCTGAGACAAACATAGATTATCCATTCAGGTCTACCTCTGCAACTGGGACCTTCGCAAATTCGTCTTTACTGCTACGGGAATGGAGTAGAAAAACGGATAACCAGCCAACAACAGGGGATGCTGGGGAACAGAGAGACCTATCATTACGCTGTTTGTGTACATAAATTATTCGCAGCTATACCAGGTTCAAATGCTAACTCTGGTCGCAGTTTATCCAACTCCTATGCCGAAAAGTACCCATGATCATCGTGCAACATGCTCGACAAAGAATGACCAGGTTCGCTTGCTGGTTGTTACGTTAGACTACGAGTAGGTTGAATTATTATTCCTTTGATCTCAGATATTGAATAGGCATGCTACGTCGTGCATCCCGTGAACACTTTCTCGCATGTTTTGAAAAGGCCTCAAAATTTTAGCGGGTATGGGCAGACGAAAGCCTGAGGACATTAGCTACAAACTGATACTCCGCAACTGAAGTTATTCGTTGGGCAGGTGAGTCAATAACACGCTTATCCATCCTTTCGAACCAAAAATGCAAAATGTATTGCAGGCTCTCTCTTCCTCAGAGCAACAAACGCACGAAATAGCCTAACATTCTCACTCACACGTAGTAGGCTTGTGAATTTCGAGGATATAAAGGGGCCAAGTCCAGACCGCGGACTGAACCTTCGGGTAACACAGAAACAAGAATCGGAATATAATGCATTTTATATTCCGAATTAACGTATGCGCGCATTCCTAGGCTCCTTGTAGCGAAACGAACCGTGCGCAGTAAAGATTCTTCCCAGAATTTGGACGGTTGAATATATTGCAGCAGTACAAATTGACACGCGCGCCCATCAGGTTGATTAAAGATTGTGCCTACGATGGTTGCAATGGTTGGGAAACAGGACGGCATCAGTTCAAGTGCTGAGTTTATCTGCCGTCGCGCAAACAGAAACGCAGCGGATGACTTACCTTCATTTGGCGCATTTCGAAGAGCGCACGTTTACTCCGCGTCCATTGAAGCGCCGTGCACGTTCGCTGCGCTGCAGGGATGGCATGCTGACAGGTTTTGAGATTCAATTAGCGTAGATTGGGGACGTCTATTCGAGATATGAAATTATTTATCCGAAATAACTTAGCTAGTGATCTTGGCAACTGTCAAAGCAAGATGAAGAGAAGACTACCCAACGGATAACATTACAAAAAGCAGCTAGAAATATAACAACAATAGCATTCCATGCATGCGGTGCATAAGTTTGGTCAAGTGACCATGTTTACCTTAAACCGTACGCTGCCAATTGACCTATCTGGACGCTAGAAACCAATACGGGATCTCAGTAGACGACCGGAGCCCACCTAAGGGCGTTCCCATACAACTGTTGCGTTTCGTCGAGCTGTTAATTTATATTCAACATCAAACTGGAATATCGGCTGCCCAACAACGAGTAGGCGCAACCATATTCTTTCTATGACATGATTTATCCCGCCGTTGATTGACCTGGATTGACTTGCCTTGACAAACAATGGGACTGAGCAATGCAAAAAAAGGAGGGTCGGATTCCCTGCACAACAGGTCTACACTTCGGACTCAAAGCCAACTCGTAATCCCGGTTGCATGTCCGCTACTTTGAAACTTCATCATACGGCCAAATATGGTTTTCAATCGAAGAATAACAAGGTTAATGACAACTGACAAGTCGTTGCGCCGACGACGGGACGGCCGGAAGAAAACTGGTATTCAGCGGCCGTAAGATGTCGAAAGGTCTTAGCGCAGCGTGCGGACAAGGTCAGTAAATGGCCTGTGTTGACTGCTTCCTTTCTTGATTATCTTTTACTAGAGATGACAAGCGCCAGCGGACAAGAACTGGGGAAAGGTCGAATTCATCTGCAGCGAGATGCCACAGAGCACAACGACAACGCTGCTTCCCTGGAAAGCGGTCTACGCGAGCGGTGAATGATCTGAGAAACGTTACTTGCATCGGAATGCACGGTTCGGAAAATGGTAAGCGAATTCGTGGCTTCACAACATTGAAAGCGACCAACTTCACAACTTCTGTCGTCATACATACTCGTATCTTTCAAATGTGAATTTAACAAATGAAGCTCTTAAACTTGAAGCTTAGCTCTTAAACTTGAAGTATGGTTATTGTGAATTCCTGTTATAAATCACAGTCATTTAATGTTCGCTTATTTGCAATAGTCACTTCAAATGGACCCGGAATACACTATATAAAATACATTTCAATGCTCTCTGCTGCAGGTGGGTAAAGCGTGCTTAAAATGTTTTCTTCGCCCAACTGACAACTTCATATAATGGGAAAAGTCATTCGTTTCTTAAGCTGTGGCAGAAACATTTTGAGCTGCATGCAATGTACTCTCTCTCTCTCTCTCTGACATTTACGAATGAAGTCATACTAGTTGCTTACTCATTCTATTTATGTAGTACACGCGTGGAGTGCAACCGTGTTCAGCAATGGTGGCAAATTCTTATTGAACATCTACGACTATATGTTGTACTTTTTCACGGATTTTGTCCCATTGCTTTCTGTACGTGATGGATCTGTAAGTAAACTGACACGGTCTCCCTACCAACGGATGGATGAGAGTAGTTATCAGAAGACACGGTCAGAGAACAACGTACGGTTTTCTCTCGGATATTTCGGAATGGTCGATTTCCGTCTTCAGCGAGCAAGAGTTTCACTTGCTCGCTGAAGACGGAACTCGAGCGTAAAGAAATATCCGAGAGTAAACCGTACGTTGTTCTCTGACCGTGTCTTCTGATAACTACTCTCATCCATCCGTTGGTAGGGAGACCGTGTCAGTTTACTTACAGATCCATCCACGTACAAAGCAACGGGAAAAATCCGTGAAAACTCAATATCATGAAGATCCATGCTCCCGTTAAAAGACATCCCGTCTTCCGAATAATAATAATAATAATAATAATAATAATAATAATAATAATAATAATAATAATAATAATAATAATAATAATAATAGTTGAAAACTGGATGCATCGTAACGGGTCGTTGAGATGACATTTGTGTGTTGCACACGGTTTTTTCCCGTTGGTATTGTTTCAGTGTATCTGCAATTAACCAAAGAACCTCACCAGTCAACGATGGGTTAGTTTATTGGTAAAAGTTGCGAGAACACTGTAACGTACGAATCGAAGCTTTCGGGACGCTCTAGTCCCGTCGTCAGCGAAAAGGAGCTATCGAACTCCTTTTCGCTGACGACGGGACTAGAGCGTCCCGAAAGCTTCGATTCGTACGTTACAGTGTTCTCGCAACTTTTACCAATAAACTAACCCATCGTTGACTGGTGAGGTTCTTTGGTTAATTGCAGATACACTGAAACAATACCAACGGGAAAAAACCGTGTGCAACACACAAATGTCAATAATAATAATAATAATAATAATAATAATAATAATAATAATAATAATAATAATAATAATAATAATAATAATAATAATAATAATAATAATATCTTCAACGGCTTGTGCCCGTTCTCTCGTATTCGAAGTGTCTGAAATTAACAGAAACAACGCCCTACCAACGGATGGATGGGCAGTTATTAGTAAAATAACATAACACTATAGAACTTTTTCGAAGCCTTCGGAACGGTCTTGTTCCGTCGTCAGCGATTTATTGGTTGTGACCAAAGGATAGAAGTTCGCAATGGATGTGATTTGAACGGCCTTCTATTATTTGCTCAAGGTCATGGATAGTTATCTTCAATTGCAAAAACTTGTCCGCCATTTGCAACGGAACTGACGAAATGGACTACAGTTTCTTGAACTGCCAGGTGCCGCTATCAGTCAGTTTTAGGCAAGGAATAAATTTGGCATGAGATGTCCGCCGGACCGGTCATTTACCCATACATAAGCAAGCAGAAACCGGAAATAGAAGTCCTAGTGAAACCAGCATGTCCAACTACTACTATCCGCATTTTACGGAAACAATAACCGCTTCTGTTTGCCAGGCACAGACGATGCGTCCCATAAAAGAGGCTTGCGTCCTATTCCGAGACGGTTCACGGGGATCAGCATGCTAAATGCTTTCGCGCCAGCATATCCTACGGCCGAACGTTCACAAACTACTCTCGGGAGACGAACGTCCGCCGCGAGCGAGATGTCACCTCTGAGGAACAAAAACAAGGGGAAAGCGCTTGGAAGCGATAACAGTGCGGCAATCGAATGGGGAAAATCAGAATATAAGTACAAAATGGCACTGAACATAAAGTGCGTATGACTAAGGCGTGTTTGCTTTCCAGGTACACTCCGTTCAAACGAGGCCCAAGAATTGTACACACGGAAGGAGAATGGAATGAAAAAGGTGGCGAACGTGTAGAAGGTTACGACAAGCCAAATGGCGACGATTCGGAAAAAAGAAGTGAGAAGGTGTCCCACGGACGTTCAGAAATGGACGATGGTCGCACGACGAGCGGTCGTGGAACCCCAAACAGCTTGGCCGCAGCCTGGCGCAACTCGCATACGCTTCATAGATCTACTGCAGACATAACCGCCGACTCAGGCATTCAATCATACCAACAGGTCGCCGTCAAACCCCAGTCAGCGCAGATTTCACCTTCGTCAGTAAAGCGGCTACCGCTAAGCCTACCTCATATGCCACCTGCGTATGCTCCATTTATGATGTACAATCCAGCGAACGTTCAATCCCGACCTTGGAGCACTTGCGGTTTCCCGCCGCCGTGGCCGGCTGATTTGCCTTGCAATGGTCACGCTGAATCAAACGAAATTGTGGCAACGAAACGAGCAGCTGAGACGGACACGAAAGAACCTTGTACGAATGCAAAATCCTTTTGGAGACCATTGCGGATGATAGCTATCCTGCAGCTCGTCCTTGGGGTCGCTATTCTCATAACAGGCGTAATAAGAGTCATTCTCGGAGCTCACATGGCAGTGGGTTTTGACATACTTGTTGGTCTGCTGGTCATCATTGTTCAAGGGACAATTTTGGCTGCCATGGCAAAAAGCAACTGGTGTCTAATGGCCGCTGGTTATACCGCGTCAGTTGTGCAGTGCAGTTCGTTGGGACTACCAATCTTCGCAAGTCAGTTTTCCTTAGACCTAATAATCTCGCTTAGTAATACTATTTGCAGGTCTCCAATCGTTGCAAAATGCGGATGCAAACACTGCTGCTCATCAGTACGTGGTGGATATCTTTATAGTGGCACTGTGCCTGAGCGATCTCGTCGTGGTCGCCATTTCGCTTTCCTACACCTGCTATGCGGTGACGCGAAAGTTCAGAATCTGTGAGAAAGATGCCCAACAGACGATAAACTGCCATAGCAACTCAACATTGAATGAGCTCTCCCAAAGTCCCGAGTTGTCCCGCAAAGATCAGGACCCAAGCAAAGACGCAAAGTGAAGCTCATTGCACTTTAGAGGAATTGTATTAACCTGAACTGCATTTCTCCTGCTCTTTTTGTACATCATTTGTGCATTCGTATGTTTACAGCGCATGCGATTTGCCTAAACAATGTTTGAGACGCTGCACATCGCTAACGTATCGCCAGCGAAAAGCACTGACGAATTAGCAATTGTAGCAAGTTAGCTGCGCTAGCAGAAGGATGTCAACTGGAATTTGTAGAATTGTATCAGTGCCAGTCTAGAAGGGCATGATTCTTTCACCACATTAGAGAGAGAGAGAGTGGTTCTAAAACTCTTCCTGCCAAAATCTTGAAAAAGTAAAGAATGCCGAATTTTAAACGGAAACGCTAAACCCACATTCGCTGAACGAAGCATAATACATACACAACAACATACGCAGCACATATGAAATAAGATGTTCTTAAAATAGATGTACGCTTTCGACTCTGACTCAGCACATGCACTGACAGATACACGTTCAACACCATGAAGGTCCTTTAATGCCACACGTACGGTAAACGTGAGCAAACGTTTGACTGTTGACATGCTGTTCTGCAATGATATAATAACAATAATAATAAAGCAAGTCCAGTACGGGCGCTCAAAATTTTAAGCTCCCTTTCTCAGGAGGCGTCGCCTGCTCCTTCAGAGTATGTTCCAACCTGCTTGCCGGACTATCTTGTCCCGCCAAAGCATCAAACCAATTACCATCTCCTTTTCGCCTGAGCGATCTTTGTGCAGTGGAAGCACTAACGCGAAGGGCCCCACTGCAGGGTAAAAGTTGGTTGGAAGGAAGTGCTTCGATGGGACAAGATGGACACCCGGGTTAAAAGGAGAAGGAAATTATTTTGATGCTTTGACGGGACAAGACAATCCGTCAAGCTAGCTGGAACTTACCACGAAGTAACGGGTGACACCGTATGAGAAAGGAAGTTTTGGAAAAAAATAATAATGATAACAATATTCGTCACTATTTCCAGCCTCAAGGAAATGCTGTGCGCAAACGAATGATATGCAAACTTGGCATGGATTGACGTGACAGCACAAATTATCGGTTACGTAGACATTGTGACGCATTAAGCATTAAATCAACGTCTCCGCAGCTCCAGCCAGATGGAAGATACATTAGCCTCATAAAGTGATTTACAGGTGCTCCCCCTTGAATGAGAAAACGGAATGCACACAAGTTCAGAAAAATTAACTGGAAGATGGTAGACTTACGTCACAGTGCAATCGCTGAAGCAGTGGTAGCTTGTTCTTTGTCCTGGGGAGAGAACATTTTCCCCATACCATTATCCGATTCATGTTCACACTTCACTGCGCTGTGGCCGAAGTGTTCATCTGGAAAATATTAACATTTACACTGAAGTATTTGTGCACCGCATCGTTAGCTATGAAACCGGTTGACCGAACTTGCTATGTATCAGCTCTTTCGTAGCATCATCTTAGATAACCAGACATTGGCATACAATGGAGTCGAGCAAACCTTGTTAAAAATTTGAACTCATTTTCTCAGAAGCTTCTCGTCTCACCTCCCTAATTAGTCCACTGAATTCTATAATAGCTTCAGGAATATCCACGAATATTATGCATCGCATTTATCGCTGGGCTCTCAAAACGTTTTCCGCGGAGTCTTTTGGAAGATTTGCAGAAATTCTAGCTTCGGCGTTGGAGGTAACCGAACGCTTTGTCAATTTACTCCCAGCAATGGACGCGATGGAAATCCAAAGATTCGCTACCTTCTCGAACGAGTATAACCGTTTTCATTCCAACAATATGCGCGCGTCCACTGCAGCCGACTGTTCTGCGCGATTGAAACCATCGTGATTATCGAGTAAAATATTTCATCAACTTGGATCACCGCCAATTGTTCAGCAAAATTCATACCGCGCTTATTTCAGCTCAGACAGGCCATGTGTAATGACAATAACTTTCATGGCACAATATATTAGACGTCTGAGAGACAGGCCGTGCGCTTTAAATGTTTCAGATGGGAGTTCATTCCGCACTTCGTCAGTTGCAGTCAACACAATGCAGCTCAGCCAATGTAAAGGATGCCCAACTAATTGAGACAAAACATATATACGCCACTTCAGCTAATTGTGCTTTAATGCGGCACTACGCAAACATTGCATCCAAACTCAATATTCATATCACTGCCGTTTGGGGAAGTTCCACGCAGATAGGACAACATTCAGCAAAGTCTCAGTTACGTAGAAGAGGAATAGGATTACTCCCAAATACGAAGTTACTCCAAGTCAATCAAGGCTGCCACTCTATCATCGACGAAATTCTTCACAACAAAGAATTGTTTGTCTGCTCAACAATGAATGTACTGTTTGTTCCTCTATCTGCTGAAAAACCACGTAATTTTAAAATGAAGCTGAGAAAGACACAATGACATATTTACTATCGAGCGCGCCACAAGGATCGAAAAAAGCTGTTACTTATTCATGTTCTTTTCTAATTCTTCCTTCTCTTTCAATTCTTGCCTCCGTTCTTCAATCAGATCACGCAGAGCATTGGGTATCGACTTTGAAGGGATGCCAAGAACCATTGCAGGAACGCTTTGGTCCATTTCGCGCGTAAGTGCACGTTCGAAGTTGGAATCCAGATGCGAAAACTTCTCTTTTGACAACTGGCTGACGGGAAACAGCAAACCAACGACGTATCGCTGGTCAGCGTTCAAATAGTTGAGCGTTGGGCAAGCATCCGACTGAACGAAAGTGCAATCTGACTGACACACACAATCATTAAAAATAGCAAACGCCAACCGTAGCCATGATGTCAACACTCAATCCGCTCTTCCGAAAGAAGGGACGCAACCGCTTCTCAAGCACTTGGACGTTCTCCCTGTCGCCCGCGCCAAGGACAATATGATCTGAAGGTTCATTTCGAAAAAATTGAAAGCAATCAAATGGAGGGGAAAACTGACCGGGCTTCGGCTCGACCATTGTCAAAAGCGACAGCGAATCCTCGGTTATTTCGTCAAGCTTAGCAACCTGCATGAACGAACATATTCAACTTACGTGCAAATTATTCAACAGGTCACCTTCCAAGATAAAGCAACTCCGCCGAACACTGCCATCGGCCCGACGACAAATACGCCATTGGTAAGGCGGAACCCAAACTGGTTGTAGGAAAATATGCAAAGGTAATCATTTTCGCAAGTATCCTGCAGTGTGGTAACCGACGTGCGAAGACTTTTTTCATCATCCGTAAAATAATGCTGCGGGCTCGCGTAAACCTCGTTCATAACCATTTTTGGGGTAATCCTGACGTCAAGTTGTTGAAACGTGTCACATTGAAGAATAACGATGCGCTCAGCTACCTAGGCTTCGTATCTTTCGCGGAAGAGCACTGTCGAAGCGAACGCTTGACGCAACGAAGTTGTCGAATAACGAAAGACGCACGTCTGCTAACGTTCATGCTAAAACCAAATTGATGGTTGCGCAACAGCATATTGAAGGACAGTAAACGACCGGATACAACAATTCGCCATCAAGCGGGTCATCGTTCTGAAAGTATTTATTGAGCGAAGGGCAATTTTGCTATTCAAGATAAAAGCAAATCAATGAACCACCCTACGCAGGACAGTACAACAAGAGTACCCATAACATGGTCAGGAATAACAAGTAGTCAGACAACTTAGCCGCTCTCCACAATGGATCGCAAATCATTGACGCTAAGTTTCAAAGATTCAACAAATTCGTCCAGGTTATGTTTAGACGTGTAAGCGGTCAAAATGCAGCCAAGCTGCTCGTCGCTGATGCTATACCCAATGCCGTAGCCGTCGGGAACAACGGGACCAAACCCGCCCAGCAAAATGGAATCCGACGTCAGGCTGGACGTTGATAATGTGAAGTGATTGGCCAAACGGTAGGTTTCATCAATGAACAATTCGGGCACTCTGTCGCCGCGGCGTTCGGCCAGCATCTTCATTGCGAACAAGTGCCGATCGAAGCCCTTGCCTGGAATTGCACGGCCGAAAGGTTAAGGCTAAACTGTAGTGGAGAAAAACGCAGCGTTTACCCGTGGATGCTTGCTTCACAAGGTTCGAATGTATTTTCGAGCAGCCGAAAAGCATATTTCTCAGCTCCTGCTTAGATACGGACGATTGCTCATTGAGCAGAGCGTGAACAAAGCTATTGGAAGCTTTCGTGGCCGGTCGAACCGTTTCGGTTCTGCCATGCTTGAAAGCAGCAGTACTGCACGATTCGTATGTTGCAGGCGTATAACCATGCAATCGATTGAACGCAACCTAAAACCATAACAGCAACAGTAAATAACAATAATTGTAAGAATAAAAAAGCGGAATCCTGATAACGGGGAGCGGCCTCACTGATTTGTAATCAAGAACGGTTTAACAACCCGTTCTCGTATATGTGCATACATTTTACATCGTATTCCGGCTTGCCCGTTTTCTGATGATACCTGTAATAAATCTGCAAATGCCCTCTCAGCGGACGGATGTGGCATCAGGCCTTGCCGGGACAGCGGTAGGGAATCTGCAGATTTATTACAGGTATCATTAAAAAAGGGCAAGCCGGAATAGGATGGAAACAAACATGAAACCCACTGCAAAGCATCTAGTGTTCATATGTGCATACAAGGACAAGCCCGAAAGAACCGACAAACAATAATGCACATATATGCGAATGGGTTGTTTTGCCGTTTTCGATTCCAAAATTAATAATAATAATATTTCACACATTTTGGTATTCTGCCGTTTTCACACAATATGAAACTAAAACCCGTGACAAATCCAATATTCAATAATAATAATAATAATAATAATAATAATAATAATAATAATAATAATAATAATAATAATAATAATACGGAAGACAGGATGTCTTTTAACGGGAGCATAGATCTTCATGATGTTGTGCTTTTCACGGATTTTGTCCCGTTGCTTTCTGTACGTGATATATCTGTAAGTAAACTGACACGGTCTCCCTACCAACGGATGGATGAGAGTAGTTATAGGAAGAGCACGGTCAGAACACAACGTACGGAACGACCGAGCTGACCTTACCGAGCTGACATGTACTCCCTTCCCCTTTGTCCCTGACCCGTACTTAAACCGACAAAGGAGTAAATACTTTCTCTTGCTCGCTGAAGACGGAACTCGAGCGTTCCGAAATATTCGAGAAACCGTACGTTGTGTTCTGACCGTGCTCTTCCTATAACTACTCTCATCCATCCGTTGGTAGGGAGACCGTGTCAGTTTACAGATCCATCACGTACAGAAAGCAACGGGACAAAATCCGTGAAAAGCACGACATCAATAATAGTTGAAAACTGGATGCATCGTAACGGGTCGTTGAGATGACATTTGTGTGTTAGACACGGTTTTCCCGTTGGTATTGTTTCAGTGTATCTGCAATTAACCAAAGAACCTCACCAGTCAACGATGGGTTAGTTTATTGGTAAAAGTTGCGAGAACGCTGTAACGTACGAGTCGGAGCTTTCGGGACGCTCTAGTCCCGTCGTCAGCGAAAAGGAGTAATAACGAATACGGCATTCAAGAGAGCGAAACAGTGTCAGAAATTCGTCAGCGAAAACATCAATAATAATAATAATAATAATAATAATAATAATAATAATAATAATAAATGAAGCCGTTACAAAACATTGACATAAAGAACATACGTGCACACGGAGCACAGGACGATCCCCGGACGAGACAATGAAGATCAAACATGACCTGACCGAATTTTCCCGAACGTGCCGAAGCCCAGACCGTGACGAACACTTGGATAACGTGCCTCCTCCGGGGATGGTCGGTAGGGGTGTAACTCTGATACCTGGCCGGCCACGGTGGGATCAGCCTCGATGGATCTAGATTGATCTGACAGGCGCCACTGTGGTTCGGCTGAGTGGATGGGCTCTCCCCAAAAGCCAAACCTGGGGGAGGGCACCCTCGGAGGACCGCGCTGAGGACGGGCCTAGGTTGGTCCGAAAGCTACGCTATCTCGACCACCGCGCCACGTATTGTTTTTGGAAATAAAAAGACCATTTTCCTTCACGTGGTTTTCAAAAACGGGTAAAAACTTCCGTGATTTCCTTCATTCGTTAAAATCGATGAGCCCGTTACAAAACATTGTCATAATAATAATAATAATAGGGTGTCTTTTAACGGGAGCGTAGATCTTCATGAGGTCTTTTTCACGGATTTTGTCCCGTTGGTTGTTGTACGTTAACAGATCTATAAGTAATCTAACACTTTCTCCCTACCACCGGATGGATGAGAGTAGTTATGAGAGAAACGCGTTCAGAAAGCAACGTACAATTTTCCTCGAATATTTCGGAACGCTCGAGTTCCGAAATATTCGGGGAAAATTGTACGTTGCTTTCTGAACGCGTTTCTCTCATAACTACTCTCATCCATCCGGTGGTAGGGAGAAAGTGTCAGATTACTTATAGATCTGCTAACGTACAACAACCAACGGGACAAAATCCGTGAAAAAGACCTCAATAATAATAATAATAATAATAATAATATAATAATAATAATAATAATAATAATAATAATAATAATAATAATAATAATAATAATAGGAAGACGGGATATGTCTTTTAACGGGAGCATGGATCTTCATGATGTTGAGTTTTCACGGATTTTTCCCGTAGCTTTGTATGTGGATGGATCTGTAAGTAAACTGACACGGTCTCCCTACCAACGGATGGATGAGAGTAGTTATTAGAAGACAAGGTCAGAGAACAACGTACGGTTTAATCTCGGATATTTCGGAACGCTCGAGTTCCGTCCTCAGCGAGCAAGAGCAAGAGCTCGCTGAGGACGGAACTCGAGCGTTCCGAAATATCCGAGATTAAACTGTACGTTGTTCTCTGACCGTGTCTTCTAATAACTACTCTCATCCATCCGTTGGTAGGGAGACCGTGTCAGTTTACTTACAGATCCATCCACGTACAGAGCAACGGGAAAAATCCGTGAAAACTCAACAACAACAACAATAATAATAATCACAGTCGAAAGAACAGGAAATACTTACTTGTATGGCAAGCTGAATAAACCCGTCAGGGCTGATCCCTTTGCTCTTCAGGTAGGTGCGATTTATCTCAGGCATTTGAAGGGATTTGACATCAAGCGATTCGCACCATGCAGTGTATGCTTCTTTGGCTTTCCTGACCGCTTCTTCCAACGATTTGTTAAGCTTTATTTCTGAATAAAATGACAATCGCTAAGAAGAAGAGAATGAACATTCCTTTAACATACCCAATCGTTTAACGCAGTCGGGGCACGTTTGCGAAGGAACAGCTTGATAGTCAGCTCCTACCCAGTTATTCTGCCTTATATCTCGCGAAACATCTTCCATAAATCGCAACACCGCTACTCCATCACCCCAGGAATGTTCGAAGTTTACTCCGGCCAAGCCATCGCCAAACACAATTATTTGCATTGACTTGTCAAACCATCTGCCGTTGATAAAAACGGGTAAGCTTAGCAATTTGCACACATGAAACAATGCTTAAACGCTGTGCGCTACTTTCTGACCGATAAGCAAAATCAGCAACATGATTCACTCTTTCGACTTTAACGATACATTGATCTTATCAATCAGGCAAGGTACAACAAGGCTTAATCTTTCCAAGGTCGTTAAAACCTAAAGAGCTGCACTATACATCGCAACACTGATAACCTAAAGTAACAAACGGGAGTACCAAAAGGGGCGACATTCGAACATCTTAAGACAACGGTAACTGAGAAGAGGCGGCACTAAGCAACGGAATACACCAATACGCAACACTGGGGACTACCTACGCTGCAGCTTGATTCATCACGCTAGTCTTCCACTGCAGACGAGACAAAGAGTAGGCACAACGGCGTCAATTGTTAGGTTTACAGAAAAGACAATTATCTACAGTTGCACGAGAATTACGACATCCTACATTCCATAGCCGAACTTTGGCAAACCTAATTTCGCGCAAAAATTAAGAGCAGACAGCCTAAAAAATAAGCCTTTTGCCATTGAAAAAAACGAGAGGATATCTGCAGACCAATAGTGAAACATGTCAACTTTGCGCCATTAAAACATGCCCGCTGACGGGGCATCTACCAAATTAGTTTCCCATCAATTAGGTTTAATCCTGAGTCATTGGGGCTACGGCAGCTAAGCGACATGATCAAAAATCTCATCGTGGCTTCGCGACAAGGGCAAATGGACTGTGCATACGTAACACACTTTCACAGAGAAAACCTGTCAACATAAGTACAAATTCCGTTTCGCCAGACGGAAGTGTCGAGAACACCGATTAGCGGTTGACCAATTGCGTCGGGGACACCGAGAAACGTGGCAATTTGGTGTGGAATATTCAGAGGATGCAATTTCCAAAGCTACGGAAATTGCTTTTCCAAACCTGACCTATTCACACACGACTTTTGCGTTTCGCGTGAACTGCACCTGAGGAGAGTTGTCACCGCCATTCATGCGTTAGCGATTGATCAGTAGACTGGAAAATTTCGTCATTCAATTTAGGTTTTTATAAAGAGAACGGCCTCGCCGTAACGCTGATGACGAAACGCAACACGGAAAACTTCCCGCCTTTGCACGGCCAATTAAATCGGTCCCGATCAAAGGAATTGAGAACAAGATTCATACAAATAAGTCGACTACGCTCTCCATCTATCTCTTCAAAGCCTCGATTCAACGGTTGTCGGTCCTCGTTGTCGGCAAACAAAAAAATGTCCCCAATAGCTGGCCGACAAAGGAGCAGCTAAGAAACAAAAGTAACCTTGCAAAATGCAAACGGTGTTCAGTTTTCTGCTTACACGAGAAACAACCGTCCACCGAGTGATTGGTTCGATTCAACTTTAAGTGCAAAGAATGGACGGCTTGTACCCGTTTATTCGTAATGTCTGAAATCACACGAAAACAACTCGCTACCAGCGGATGGATGGGAAATTATTAATGGAACGATAGAGCAATACAGTAACCTTCAGAGCTTTCGGAACGTTCTGGTTCCGTTTAATGGTTGTGAAAAGGAATCGTGATCTCGGTGGGTATATATAGGCTGGTTGGGTCGGGTGGTCAGTTTGTATGGTGCAACATTTGCTTTTATTGATAATTTCATCCCATACTTCACCGACTTCCTTTCCGTTGTCACGGTTGAGAGTGTCATTATGCCTTATGAAAAAAGGCCTCTTTTATTTGCCTAAGGTGAAACTGACTCACGGTGGCTCTTACGGCAAATATTATTTGGACTTCATTTGCCTTACGGCTAATATTATTTGCCGTAAGAGCCACTACCCAAATATTATTTGCCGTGAGAGACAGTTCCACCTTAGGCAAATAAAAGAGGCCTTTTTCATAAGGCATAATGACACTCAACCGTGACAAGGGAAGGGAAGTCAATGAAGTATTGGATGAAGTTATCAATAAAAGCAAATGTTGCACCATACAAACTGATCACCTGACCCAGCCTATATATACCCATCGAGATCGGGATTTTCTTACACAACCAATAAATCGCTGACGACGGAACCAGAACGTTCCGAAAGCTCTGAAGATTACTGTATTGCTCTGTCGTTCCACTAATAATTTCTCATCCATCCGCTGGTAGGGAGTTGTTTTCGTGTGATTTCAGACATTACGAATAAACGGGTACAAGCCGTCCATTCTTTGCACTTAAAGTTGAATCGAACCAATCACTCGGTGGACGGTTGTTTCTCGTGTAAGCAGAAAACTGAACACCGTTTGCATTTTGCAAGGTTACTTTTGTTTCTTAGCTGCTCCTTTGTCGGCCAGCTATTGGGGACATTTTTTTGTTTGCCGACAACGAGGACCGACAACCGTTGAATCGAGGCTTTGAAGAGATAGATGGAGAGCGTAGTCGACTTGTTGGCATGAATCTTGTTCTCAATTCCTTTGATCGGGACCGATTTAATTGGCCGTGCAAAGGCGGGAAGTTTTCCGTGTTGCGTTTCGTCATCAGCGTTACGGCGAGGCCGTTCTCTTTATAAAAACCTAAATTGAATGACGAAATTTTCCAGTCTACTGATCAATCGCTAACGCATGAATGGCGGTGACAACTCTCCTCAGGTGCAGTTCACGCGAAACGCAAAAGTCGTGTGTGAATAGGTCAGGTTTGGAAAAGCAATTTCCGTAGCTTTGGAAATTGCATCCTCTGAATATTCCACACCAAATTGCCACGTTTCTCGGTGTCCCCGACGCAATTGGTCAACCGCTAATCGCTGTTCTCGACACTTCCGTCTGGCGAAACGGAATTTGTACTTATGTTGACAGGTTTTCTCTGTGAAATGTGTTACGTATGCACAGTCCATTTGCCCTTGTCGCCAAGCCACGATGAGATTTTTGATCATGTCGCTTAGCTGCCGTAGCTCCAATGACTCAGGATTAAACCTAATTGATGGGAAACTAATTTGGTAGATGCCCCGTCAGCGGGCATGTTTTAATGGCGCAAAGTTGACATGTTTCACTATTGGTCTGCAGATATCCTCTCGTTTTTTCAATGGCAAAAGGCTTATTTTTTAGGCTGTCTGCTCTTAATTTTTGCGCGAAATTAGGTTTGCCAAAGTTCGGCTATGGAATGTAGGATGTCGTAATTCTCGTGCAACTGTAGATAATTGTCTTTTCTGTAAACCTAACAATTGACGCCGTTGTGCCTACTCTTTGTCTCGTCTGCAGTGGAAGACTAGCGTGATGAATCAAGCTGCAGCGTAGGTAGTCCCCAGTGTTGCGTATTGGTGTATTCCGTTGCTTAGTGCCGCCTCTCTCAGTTACCGTTGTCTTAAGATGTTCGAATGTCGCCCCTTTTGGTACTCCCGTTTGTTACTTTAGGTTATCAGTGTTGCGATGTATAGTGCAGCTCTTTAGGTTTTAACGACCTTGGAAAGATTAAGCCTTGTTGTACCTTGCCTGATTGATAAGATCAATGTATCGTTAAAGTCGAAAGAGTGAATCATGTTGCTGATTTTGCTTATTATTCAGAAAGTAGCGCACAGCGTTTAAGCATTGTTTCATGTGTGCAAATTGCAAAGCTTACCCGTTTTTATCAACGGCAGATGGTTTGACAAGTCAATGCAAATAATTGTGTTTGGCGATGGCTTGGCCGGAGTAAACTTCGAACATTCCTGGGGTGATGGAGTAGCGGTGTTGCGATTTATGGAAGATGTTTCGCGAGATATAAGGCAGAATAACTGGGTAGGAGCTGACTATCAAGCTGTTCCTTCGCAAACGTGCCCCGACTGCGTTAAACGATTGGGTATGTTAAAGGAATGTTCATTCTCTTCTTCTGAGCGATTGTCATTTTGTTCAGAAATAAAGCTTAACAAATCGTTGGAAGAAGCGGTCAGGAAAGCCAAAGAAGCATACACTGCATGGTGCGAATCGCTTGATGTCAAATCCCTTCAAATGCCTGAGATAAATCGCACCTACCTGAAGAGCAAAGGGATCAGCCCTGACGGGTTTATTCAGCTTGCCATACAGGTAAGTATTTCCTGTTCTTTCGACTTTCCGTGATTATTATTATTGTTGTTGAGTTTTCACGGATTTTTCCCGTTGCTCTGTACGTGGATGGATCTGTAAGTAAACTGACACGGTCTCCCTACCAGCGGATGGATGAGAGTAGTTATTAGAAGACACGGTCAGAGAACAACGTACGGTTTTATCTCGGATATTTCGGAACTCGAGCGTTCCGAAATATCCGAGATAAAACCGTACGTTGTTCTCTGACCGTGTCTTCTAATAACTACTCTCATCCATCCGTTGGTAGGGAGACCGTGTCAGTTTACTTACAGATCCATCCACATACAAAGCAACGGGAAAAATCCGTGAAAACTCAACATCATGAAGATCCATGCTCCCGCTAAAAGACATATCCCGTCTTCCTATTATTATTATTATTATTATTATTATTATTATTATTATTATTATTATTATTATTATTATTTGTTTGAACACTGGGTGTTTTGTAACGGGTTTGTTCATGTTTGGATATCTTTGTTCGGCTGTCGACCCGTTTGGTGGTATCTGTAATAGATCTGAACACACGCCCTACCAGCGGATGGATGGGCAGTTATTAGAAAATATCACAGATATAGAACGCTTATCAGTCAGAGCTTTCGGCACACTCGCTTATCAGTCAGTGCCGTCGTCAGTGATGGGAAAGAGGGAGAGTTTATTGCGCTGTTGGAATTTATAGTCACGCAATGGGGGTCAAGGAGGGGGGTCGGCTTGGTATGGTGCAGCATTTGGTTTTATTAATAGCTGCAGTCCATACTTCGCTGATCTCCACACCCTGGTCGCGATTAATGGTGCTATTGTGCCGGATGAATAGAGCTTCCTTAATCCGCCGGAGCTGTAATCGGCTTTCCCGGCAAATTAATTTTGGTCGCGGGTCAAGTGAGCAGTGGATGGCGTGCTCTGCGACCGCCGAAGCTTTTATGGCCTCCTCCATGATCTTTTTTGGAGCGCGGGTTTGGGGCCGGCCACGGCGTACGGTATGTGACCCGCTGAGTCTTTGTTCAGCATTCTTGTAACGGGTCACGTACGACATGTGTTCACGAAATCTGTGGGATAAAGTGTTGCCCGTTTCTCCAATATAGGAGGCGTGGCAACCGCACATTATTTCGTAAACTACGCCCGGTCTGCTGTC
>CBXJ02000349.1:0-10811 GCA_000612645.2 Trichuris muris | reverse complement strand
CATTCAAACAAAAGTTAACTATGTTGTCCAGGAGGCGATTGTCGTGATTAAGGTATTGAAGATCTCGTTATCGTTACGGAAACGTGTTAAAATTTGGTTTCTATCTATGTTGAATTGGAGAGAAAAAATTTCAACTTTGTTGAATTAATTAATTGTTGGTTATAGGATATATTCAGAAAGTACCCGAACAAGTACGAAAGTATCATATCAACTTTGTGCGAGAACCTGGACACGTTGGATGAACCTGAAGCGAAGTAACTGCATGAAACCTGCTGAAATTAGCTCCGTGCTTGTTATGTTTAGGGCTTCGATGATATGGATAATTGGAGAATATGCAGAAAGAATTGATAACGCGGATGAACTCCTGGATAGTTTCTTGGAAGGTTTCGGCGATGAAAATACCCAAGTCCAATTGCAATTGTTGACTGCCATTGTTAAGCTGTTCCTTAAGCGACCCAGTGATACGCAGGAGCTGGTTCAACGTGTCCTTAGCCTTGCTACCCAGGTATGTTTTTGGAGAACGAATGAAATTAAATCTCTAAGAACTTTTACTATTCTCTTCTTCTTTGTACGGGGTATCTTTCAAATCTTGAAGTGTGGTACACGGTAATCCCCGTTTGGATGTTGGAATGTTGGAAGCTGATAATATTCATTCGTGTGATGTGTCAAGCAGATGAATTTTAGTAACACTAATGTATTGCTGCTACATTTTCAACTACCTTTATGTTACTAAAATTTTCAGCACATAAAAGTACTGATTAAAATATGAGACCATTTAAGACAATTCTAGATACTCCAAATTTCTAAAACCTGGAACTACTACCTTCAGCTGAAAACAGTTGGATGGGTAACGTGGTTACGTTTTGTTTGATGTTAGTTTGCTTTGGGTAGTGATAGTGGTTGTTGTTCGCAATGATAATAATTGCTTTATTAACATTTAATTTAATGATCGTAGTTGTCTGAATAAACGAATTTGGTGTTTACAACAAGTATACAGTGTAACTAATAGCAGAGGGCTAACCGGTGGTATGACGCCAAACCAGTGAGTTTACAGCATTGCGTTGTCGGATTAAACCGATCTGGACGTCTCTCGCTGTGATCTAATTGTGGGCGCGGTATACCTTTTGCATTACGGATGCTGACGACCATCGGCTAAACCGCAAGAAGAACCGCATGAACAGAAAACGAACTTTGTATTCGATGGTATTTTATATCTGGCTGATAATCTTCTGTTTAGGATAGCGATAATCCTGACCTGCGAGATCGTGGTTACATCTATTGGCGTCTTCTGTCGGCAGACCCAGTTACGGCCAAAGAGGTAGTTCTTTCTGAAAAGCCATTAATATCTGAAGAAACTGATCTGCTGGAACCTTCACTTCTTGATGAATTAATTAGTCACATTGGGACACTAGCTTCTGTTTATCATAAGCCACCAGCAGTTTTCTTAGATACTTCCTACGCAGCGCGTAGATCGGTCCCAACCAAAGCACTTGGGTAATAGGTTCGTGTTCACATGAAGTTGCTTGTACGTTTGCGTTTTAGAGCTCCTGAAGCTGCTGTTGGCGAACCAGACTTACTTGATCAGTCGCTGGACAAGCCAAGAGTGATCCCAGCTCAGGATTCTCTTATTGCTGACCTTCTCAATCTTGACTTAAGTCCACCAGCTGAATCGCACTTCCAACCTAACATGCCTTCTGGCCCGGTAACGTCTGATGTGGATGACCTTTTGGGTTTGGGCATTGAGGGATTGGTAAGTGGAAGTGGTCAGTTTACTTCTTCATTGTTTATCCCTTCACAGTTAGGGTCTGCTGAGCCGCCTGTTTCATCACAACCTAACATACCAGCATTCGGCGTTCAGGGACTGTTAGGCGAAATTTTTGCCCAGCCAGTGGCTGCTACCGGCTACGTTGCCCCGAAACAGGTTTGTTTTGCTCTTTGGTGTTGTTTTACAATTTGTGATGTTTTAACCAAAGGTATGGCTCCCAGCTAACAAGGGGAAAGGTCTGGAGCTTTCCGGTACTTTCTTGCGTGCAAGTCAAGCTGTCTTTATGGACTTAACAATCACCAATCGTGCCATGCAGCCAATGAGCGGATTCGCCATACAATTCAACAAAAATAGGTTTCTGAACAAAAGGTTGAGCCGACCCTTGGCATTCCACATTTTTAGTTTTGGTTTAACGCCTGCTGAACCACTGGACGTGCGTCTGCCTGTGCAGCCAGGCCATAATTATGATGTTCGGTTGAAACTTGCTACTACTGGACCAGTGCAGAAAATGGACAACCTACTAGAACTGCAAGTAACTTTGAAACTATACGCTATCGCTGCTTTGTTTCACTTGACGATTTCTTGTTTTCATGTTGCCGTGAAAAATGACATTGACGTTTTCTACTTTGCTTGTGTGGTGCCAATCAATGTGTTGTTCACCGAAGATGGTCAAATGGACAAGCGACTATTCCTGCAGGCGTGGAAAGATATCCCTGCCGAAAATGAAGTCCAGTTTTCTTTTCCAAACATGAAGCGTCTCTCACCAGGTTAATATAGCATTCTGTATCTCTGTGTATTACTCGACTTGGTTTTCAGACGACATATGCAGTATATTGCAGTGCAGTAATGTGTTCACTGTAGCGCGACGTAGCGTTGAAAATCAGGAGCTGCTTTATCATTCGCTGAAGCTGACTAACGGGATTGAAGTACTCTCTGAATTGAAGTCTCACCTAAACTCGTCGGAATTGACAGTAATGCATCAAGTTATTCGGTTTGCATGCATGGGATTATTTTTAAAATTGATATGCACTTAAAGAGGTGTCAAATAAGTTTCCGCAGTGTTGTACGTTATGCGACCGTCTGAACAAATTAATGCGCGAACGACGTCGCTAACGATAACGTGTACTTCATGGATTGTTTTTGCAGCTTTCGTATGATTGTTGTAATCGTGTCATTGCGCTCACCTGATTGGAAACCTCTGCAGCAGCACAGATAATATATATATATATATATATATATATATATATATATATATATATATATATATATATATACAGGCGGCCCTCGTTATCCGCGCGGATTCTATACAACGCGGTTTGTCTGGCGTGAAATAGTGACGTCATCTTTTCACAAAGACATGCGCACCGGTGGCCGTCATGCATAGTTGCACTAGTGTCGTTACATGCCTGTGCAGCAGCGTGATCATCTGCACGGGCGCGATAGACTTTTCTGCCTACAACGCTCTCTAAACCGTGCACAATGCTAATGAGGCGTTGTCATTTTTCTGATTGCTCATTATTGCTTGGTGCGCGTTGTCGAGCCCCCCCCCCGCTGTACACAAATACTGTCCATCCATGGAACGTGGCATCATGGTTACATCAGGAATAAGGGCTTCGTTGTAGCCGCTACAAGATTTATTCGATCAAGCGAAGAAAAGGAAGAGAGCACCCTGTAACAATGTTTTTAAATAAAGATCCGGCAGCTGCGAAGCCTAACATTTTAAAGCGAGAAGTTTCTCTACCAACAAGTTCAAGAAACCTTAGGACTGGCCGGTCTCCAGGGGATCTGCGCTCACCTATAGAAAGTGGGTAAATTGTCTGATTCCTAATGCGCCAAACGTTTCTGCCGTAGTCGTTTTGTTCTATGTGTATGTGTTCTATGTGATGTTCAGTATTTCTGCTTAAGTGCGCCTGTGTATTTTATATTTCCCATGCTCTGTACCCATTCCGCACACCAGTGCATCGCTTAGCTGATTAATGCAAGGCGATTCCCAGGTGTTTAAAGAAAGAGCATTTTACTTTCGTCCTTTCTTGTATCTAATGGCCTGGACATTGACGTGACCCGCAGTCATAAATCGCCCCGAGTGACTACTTCGAGGCAATTCCGCTTCTTTGTGGCGAGATCCGTAACAACATTAAAACCGCAATATCGCTCCTTTTAGCTTCACCGCCCACCTGCAGGAGGGGGAGGGCGATATCGCCCCCTTAGCCTTTCACCGCCCCCAATCGCCCCGTTCGCGCTTATCGCCCACCTGGACTTCAAAATCCCCCCCCCTGTGCCCACCACTGGTTTAGACCATAGGTTCTCAACCTTTTTCGTGCCAGCGCCCTCTCAGGCCTCTCCAGTGCCCCCAGCGCCCTCCCCCTGTACGGGGCGAGAGCCGTTTGTTCGCAGTGGCTCGTCCTGACGTCGATTAGATATGAGACGATGATTCAACAATGAGGGCCTGTTGGTTCTGGTTCTATCTACCTTTTGGTTGCGTTTGACATTTATTAGGCCGCGGTCAAACGAGAAGTTCTGAGTCATCCTTCTCCTCATGGTGATACTCCTGTTAAGTTTTACTTCATTGGCCTTACCAAGCGGCCCGTGAAAGACTTCGCAGAGAAACTGCCAGTCGTTTATATTAGTTTTTTCAGTGGAACGGTTTATGACTGAAAGGGCCGATAGAGATTCCAATGTGCTCCAGAGAAGGGACGGCTTGAGTTCGATCGAGAAATATCCGCGAAACGCTTATTAACGACGTCGGTAGACATGAAGGACAATGGCAGAGGGGTCCTTCAGAAACACCTATCATATGCGTTTTCACTTTGTCGTGGTAGACCCTCAATCACTCGGGCGTCGTGCTCTACGACTCAGCAAGCTTCTAGATGTCATCAGCGCCCCCCCCCTAGAGGCTTCCAGCGCCCCCTAAAATCTTCCACCGCCACCTGCAGCGCCCCCTTGGTTCACCCACCCCCTCCCCGAAAATCTCCCAGCGCCCCCTGTGGGGCGCTACCGCCCCCGTTGAGAATCACTGGTTTAGACTAATTCCTTCAGCGAATAAACGTTCTTGAAAACTGGTACATGGTAACGGGAGATTGGATTGAAACGTTTTTCTTCGGTTTATTCCCGTTCGTTCTGTGTCTGAAAATTAAACGTAACAACGCCCTACCAACGGATGGATGGGTCAGTTATAAGGTAAAAAATTCAGACCACAACACTTGCTAATCTCAGAGCTTTCGGAACAACCTAGTTCCGTCTTCAGCGAATGGCAAAGGCTAACAATTGACATGATTCAACCGACAAAGGCCTTTGTCACTCGCTGAAGACGGAACTAGGTTGTTCCGAAAGCTCCGAGATTAGCAAGTGTTGTGGTCTGAATTTTTTACCTTATAACTAACCCATCCATCCGTTGGTACGGCGTTGTTACGTTTAATTTTCAGACACAGAACGAACGGGAAGAAACCGTAGAAAAGCGTTTCAATAAACGTTCTTCACATTATTAAATTAAACGAAGGGTTTCTAAACACGGGGTAAGATCTCATGTCTTTATTTGAAGAAACACGGCAGAACAACACGTGGTTAAACCACAGGTTGTTTTGCCGTGTTCCTTCTTCTTCACATTATTTTGACATTGTTTGGCCACTCAGTGGAGGCGTGTTGTTCTTTTCCTGTTTCTTAGTCCGTCTTTGGGTTGAGCTGTTGGTTTCGGAATTCTCTGCTGGGGCGTTGCCAGTAGCCGTATTGCATTTTAGCCGGCACTACTGACCGGAGGTCACTAACATCGCCATCATCACTGTTTATGCGTGGGTTATGACGAATGTAAAGTGCTTCCTTGAGTTGTCTTAGTCGAAAATTGTTTTCTTGGGTAAGTGTAGTGATGCTAATGTTGTCGTTTGGATGGGAACGCATTGTAACGTGGCCCACTATTGCTTATACGTATCTGTCTTCTTCAATGATTCTGGCTGTGTTCCTTGCTTGTGGACGGCCATTTCGGTCTGTTTCCCCAACAGGGCACACTTTACGGCCCAAGTGTCAAAGACACGTGAAATCATTGAAAAGATACGGGAATGTTGAAAATAATCAAAGGGGAGATCATAGTAATGTGTGTGTGTGTGAGAGAATAATTTACTGAATTCACGCCGCAGATTTTTCTCTTTGTGAAGAACGTTAAGGGTATCGGAAAATGCTTTACAGGTTTATGAAGCTTGCGGTGTGATTGTTAAATTGCTCCCCCTGCAGAAACGCAATTGTTAAGTTACATTGCCATATCCACAAACATTTCTATCGAAATTGATCATGACGAATTTAAGTTGGCGCCTTATTAACTAAAGCATTTGGAATAAGTAGGGCTTTTCACCAAGAAAGATGCGAGTTATTTTGTGCGTACAGATATTGCCTTAAAGCTTGGTGAAGCGTAAGCGATATGTGGATATTGATTATCGCTCGTTGGAAGTGTTTTTATAATAACTTCTTGCGCAAACGTAGTTGCCTCGAGCAAAAAGACGGTACGGAATGACACGATTTGTTACGTAAGCTTGGAATTTCAATAAGTTTGGATATCTGCAAGATTGCCTTTGGCTTTTGGAAGGAATCGTGTTTTTATTATTTTCAAATTATGCTTAGTTATGTGCTTGATGGCAGCATTCAAGCGTATTCCGTTGTAGCAATCATTCGCGTTAGCGTTGGGTTAAGATACTTGGTGTTAGTTAGGCAGTTCGCTGTAGAATCATACGTTCTGCATTCATTCGGTGGTGAGACAATGTTCTCTCGTGCATACACTGAGTACTGGCCATGACGCTTTGCTGGCTGCTGGATTGAGTTAACGAATTAAGTAGGCAAAGGGAAACTTACGCAGTTATGCTTATTTGCGATCACTGTATTTGCCCGGTAAGCATGCTCACATTTAGTAAAGTGCAATTACTAATGAGCTGTGGTGCCGTTCGTCCTGAACAAATTGTTCAGGTTAGTATAGTTGAAGATTGAATTCATTGTATCGGAAGCGATATGATTGTGCGGTGATGGACGATTGATTTAATAATATAGTGTTCGCATTAAGATTTGCTTAGCAATTCTTTTTCGAAAGCACACTTGGCGGCTATCATTTAACTAAATCGAATCCTGTTACTGCTTTCCTCTTTGTAATCCTCCTCTTGATTACCTTATTGTAACAGAAGTTTGTTATGTGTAATTAATTTAAACAAATTGCCTTTATTTTAGCTATCCTTGAAGTCTCGTAACACGATAGTAGTCGACTACATTCACCAAGCATTCGTCACGCTGCTGCAGCAGTAACTTGGATCCTTAGAGACAGAGATTTCTTTTCAGTCACTTCAGAGTGCCGCTATGTGGTGTCCGGCGTCTTTACCGAAACTGTGCGTTATTATGTTCGTCCTATGATGTTGCTTATGTGAACAACAAATTTATAGCACGTGGGGTATGCGATTATGATGATTCCGTTTCTCGTCTTTGTTTCTCTATTACTCATGCCAATAAATTTGCATATTTGTACGTCGTACTGTTTATCTATCATGTTCCTCAAGTTTAACATAGGAAGGGGTGTTGACTGGTCCGCAGGTATTAGCGTTACTCACGCTATGCGTCGGCGCTCAGTTCCCTTGCCGGACAAAACATGACGCAGTTGGGGTATTGTTCGAAATGATGCGCAAGGAGTTGTCCAGCTAACAGAAAAGACCCTTTATTTCCATTTAATTCTAAACATTTAACCAACATGTAATTCCAAACATTTTATCATCATCATTTATTTTCCATCTTCGATTTTCGATATACTTTCAGGCATGTTTTTGACTTCCAGCGAGCTCAAGCCGTACATTCCATTATGGCATTTCATCAGAAACTGTAATGTATGTTACGAAATGCGTATGCTATGTACTATGCTTGTCATCTTACTTAATTTTCAATAACTATTACACAGAAGGCTGTGTTCTTAAGTCTGTGTTAACTGACTGATTATTCTTTGTTCCTGTTGCTCAGTGTCTAAGTGAATGCTGAGGTTGCTATATGAAAGCTTTGTGTACGTTTACGGCGGATTTTCCATCTTCTAAACGGTGTACAATTGTTCATAGGGAAGCGCTGATTAACGAAACACCTTTCGTCGTTTGGACTTGGCACCGTGCATAATGCGCCCAGTTAAAATGATTCCTGGTCAGTTACCCCAATTTCACGCCAATGTTACATGATGTATTTCCAGGTGACTAATTTTTCTGAGTGCAGGACCTTGATGTTATGCACTGTGCACGTGCCTGTACCATTTATGTTTGTACAAATTTGTGTGAGTTGTATCGCACATGAAGGTAAGATCTGAGCGTTTACTACAACCATAGGGGTTTATTAAATTGTCAAATGACGGTGATTTATTCATTTTCGAAGGTAGACGGATATGTTTCCTCTTCCATTGGCGTATTTTTTATTTTGGACGTTTTGAAAAATAGTACTTCTGCCGATATGTTTACCATACCATATCCAAAAATGAAATAAAAGGCAAGTGCTGACGTCTTCCAAATTGGGAATAAATATAGTCAAATCCTTCCTTCGTTTTACCATGTATACTTGCATAGTATGCAATGTAGAATGATTTAACATGCTAGAAAGTCTCGTAGCCTTATTAAACTTCTGCTTAAGCGGGTAGTTCAATAGTACACTTGAACTGTGCGCTGAAGAACATGGAACTCCATTTCCTGCATAGAGAAATCGAATCTACGTATCCGTATGTTCGAGAACTTGCGTTGTGCAGTGTCAACATATCGGGTTTAGTTGATTCTTGGATACCGGAATTGTTATGACGACTACACGTAGTTTCATTAAATGTATTGACGCTCTTGTCCCGTTTCTTGAAGTCGTTGCTCAGTAAGTCTGTAATTATGCACAAAAAACGCTCTGTCAGCTATTGAACAGACGTTTTATTAAGAACGCACCAGACATTGGGAGATCCATTAAACAAGGTAGTGCGTATCGCGTTTCATCGTCTGTGATCGATGAATGATTTTTTTCGTGTACAAAATAGTGTTCTACTTCAATTATTTCAGAAATGAAGCATTGCTGGATTTCGTTCTTTCATTCGCCAATCATCTGCAAGCATTCTCCAGAATGGGAAACTTAGAACATGGTTGATTTGCTCGTTTTCCTTTTGGCAGTGGCATGCTTCTACAGGATACCATTTCGCTCTGTTAACACAAAGATTGGGCTCATCTTGCCAGTCATATGCTCGATGAGACGTTGAACTGCTGAACTTTCTAATGGAAGCAGAGCTCGGTATGTGGTTTGCGAAGTCCGTGATGAAGCCACACATATGGATATTAATTAACTTGTTCCCAGCGTATCTAAAACTTAAAGAAAAGGCATCCTTTAATTATTAATCGTTTAGAATCGAGCCTCTTTGTTTCTTCCGCAGTTGAAGGAGCGTTTTGGTAACTTTACTTGACAAGACGATTGCGTCTGAGTTGTACCACCTTTCAGGGCATCAGGTCTCCTAGACTTCTCTAGGATGTCTACTTTTATCTTTGCCCTTTTATTAATCATTTACGGAAGCATTAGGTCACTATCCTATGATGAAGCCAAGAAGCAGTCGGAGCGACTTGCAGGTATATCGAAAACTTGATCGTACAAGATTTACCTCCTTTATTTAGATGCAGAAGTTATCAATGGCCGATGTGCGTTAACCATACCAATTTTTGGAAGCATTTTTCTGTTGATCTCCTATTTTTTCGAATCGCTCCACTTTTTGATTTTTACTTGTGCAGCTGGTACGTTCGCTGCGTTAATAATCGAAATTCAAGTTTCAATTCCTCAGTTGTTGTGACGGTCGCATGTGCATTTCTGTTTCTTCCGCTTAGCGAAAGTTTACTGAAGCCTTGCTCCGACGGCCATAGGTAACGCTTGTTGTGCGTGCAACTTAACCCGATTGTTATCGTTATTATTGTTAAGAATATCGTTCGGGTTACTCGGAAGATACACAGCTGCCGAAATTTTATCGCTTTTTACCTCTCTTACTTTGCTGTTCGCCTGGTTGATGACGGGTCATTGGTTGCTCATGGACGCGCTCGCTGTTGGTCTCTCCGTTTCGTTTATAGCGTTGGTACGACTGCCGAGCCTAAAAGTGTCCACACTTTTACTGCTTGGACTTCTAATCTACGATCTATTTTGGGTGACAAAATCCAACGAGCCGCACAAAATTGAAACTTGCACATTTAGGTTTTCTTCTCGTCGTATCTTTTCCAAACCAATGTCATGCTTTACGTTGCTTCCAAAACTGCTGAGAATCCGGTAATCTTGGATTCAGTTCTCTGTAATAGCTAAATTTGGCATTCAATATCAGATTGCCGTCGTCTCGCGAAAATTCCACTTTGTAAAATTGATAAACGATCCACCAAAGCTTTCACTGCCGGCAAAATTGATGTTTCCAAGTTTACAGGATGTTGGTAGCTTTACAATTCTCGGCTTGGGGGACGTGGTAACAGGACTTGTTCAAGGCGAGCCTCAATGGATTTGCAACTGTTGTTTCAGGTGATGCCAGGTTTGCTGCTTTGCTTTGTTCTTCGCTATGATGCGCATAAGCGTTTTCATCGGTCAGCATCAGCCACGGTCAGTGGATTCCAAAAAGTGACGTACTTTCATTGTTCTTTGATTGGATACTTTTTCGGTAAGGTCTATGATTAACTTTCGTTGCAGTTTAGTGACCTAATGCATAATACTGTCGGTAGGTTTGCTCTCTGCGGCCGTATTTTCCGAAGTTTTCAAAACGGCTCAGCCAGCATTACTTTACTTGGTACCCTTTACATTGCTACCATTAGTAGTAATGGCCTATCTCAAAGTGAGCTATCTACCACGCGGGAACAATAACAGCTGTGTAGCTTTGCAGGGCGACCTGTATGCCATGTGGAGTGAACCATTTCAAAACAAAGATCAAGCGCAACTTCAAGTGGTCTAGACAATTTCAAAATAGAAGACATAAATGAACTATGGAAGTGAATCATTGCAGTCAATCGTTATTATTGAAAACGATGAAGAGTTGTAGAAGTGTCACATTTTTTTGTACTGTGCTTTCTCA
>CBXJ02000347.1:0-28540 GCA_000612645.2 Trichuris muris | reverse complement strand
TTCCTTTTTATAAATGCTGCTGCGACCCTCAGCCAGCCGCACACTGGGAAGTGGCCCGTCAATTTTCCACAGAATGAAAACACGGACCTTCGTGTCAGCCGTTCAGGCGCGTTGCAAACTTCGGCGTCTCTCCTCCAAAACAGATTTCCGCGCTCCCCCCAGACCCTCAGTCCTAAACGCGGGTGCCATTGGCAACACGCTCATGAGGTTTGCACGTTAACCCGAAGCGTGCCAAATGTCGCTCGACGCGTGTGGCTTTTACAACGTCTTCATTCACAAGTATGTCGTCTATATAAGCGGAGGTCCCTTTCTTGACGGTCGAGTCTTGACTGAGTACGCAATTCAACACCGCCTTCATTATAAGTGGGGCAACGTTCAGCCCAAATCCCAAACGTGTCAAGCAGTATCGGCGTCCTTTGTACATCACCGTCTGATAAGGCCATAGGGATCTGTCCACGTGGATTTGCAGGTACGCCCTCTTCAAATCGACTACTGAAACATTCGCTCCTTGCTTGCGCCATTCGCGCAGCTTCTGGCGCATACATCAGAGTCTGCTGTGAACGCCTCTATATAGCTGTTCAGTTCTCTAAAGTCCATAACGGGTCGGACTTTCCCCTTATTATCTTGAGAAACAGCCATGAGAGGAATCAGTCCTTTAGCTGGACCCCATTTGCTCTCATCGTACGGTACCAACCAACCATTCTTAATCCACTCTCCCAGTTCTTCCTCATACTTCTCTCTTACCTCACCGCTTGGTGGATATTCCTGAACCTTATTCCGCAGCGAAGTTGGTTGCATGCCATTTGTCCATTTCCACCGAGCTGTCCATGCTCGCACAGTTGGGTTGTAAATTGCCGTAAAATCCCGCTCTTCAAGTCTTATCTCACCGCCATTGCAAACTGCCGCGGCAAAGGTATTCCCAACTCCAAAATTTATGCGCCGCTCATCCCTCACTGTTACTCCACCAAGTGCTGCGATGCCGTTCATACCAAGTATGAGCTCGAAACCAAGCGGCCTTTTATCAGTGACAATTGCCTCAACGGCAGCCTCGCTCCCTCCAGGCGGCTGCAGTCTGATAACGCTCACTCCTATGCATTGTAGTGACTGACCGCTAACTGTAGTCACGGTTACCTGTTCTTTCCGCCAATTCTCGCAACAACAGGTGACGTGGGCGATGCACTTTGAACACCCTGTGTCCACCAGCACACTGCGGTACACCCCGTTGGCCATCATCCGCACAGTTGGTAGCGCGTTGGTCGTAGTCGGGAGGAGGCTGGCGCAGATGCCGCCTCCCGTCACACGTTTCCCGACATCTACGAAGCCTTGAGACTTGACCTGCCGGGCCCTCGGTTCCGCTTCTGGGTTCGCCTTACGATGGCCCATGCAATCCCTGGCGAAATGGCCTACCTCATCGCATTCGTAGCATCGGCGCTCCCCAACGTTCGCTGGCGGCCAGCTCTCCTTTGCACCCATGCACGAGTCCTGCACAATAGCTGGACGCTCGTCACTAAGCACAGCTCGAGCTTGAACTAAAACCTGGTTCAAGCTGAGCTCCCCCAAGCGTGAGCTTGCTCTTAGCAGTCGCCGTACACTCTCTGGCAAGCCAGCGATGAAAGCGCACATCATTGCCTTCTCAGGGACTCCACCGAAAAGGGACGCCAGTCTCCGTAGATCCGCAAGGAAAACGTCAGGAGATTCGCCATTCCGCAGCTTGCGGCAGGAAAACTCGTCATAGGCTGCGAACGGATCCTTGGCGAACGCGGCTAAGAGGGCCGCTTTCACTTTTGCCGCGCTTTTCTTATCCTCATCCGGCAGGTGGAGATACACGGCAAAGGCTCCCCCAGAAAGGCGCAAAGGGATGACGCACGCCACGTCCGCGACCTTGCGCAGTCGGCACACGAGTTCCAGCTTCTCGAACCATTCCGTAACCGACTGAGAGTGTGACCCATCGAACTCCGGGATGAGCTGCACGTCGAAGGTCTTGTCTCCTGTCGAGTCCTCCATTAAGCCTCGATAGCTTGTAACAGTTTATTCAGTCTCACGACGCGCGACAAAACCGACCGACCGACCTTGTTCTCCCCGCAACGCGACTCCCTCGCTTTAAACCCATTGCTCCTTGACTCCCATTGAGTTTAAACATCCCAAGTGACCTTCGCATTATGGGATCTTCTCTTACAATGGGTCATTTATTTGCCGTCTGCCTCTTCTCCGGGGGCTTTCTCCTCTTTCGCTACTTTCAGCTGTCCTGTATTTTTGTAAAGCTCCCAGGTGTTGGAGAAATCTTCTGTTCATGGTGTGTCCAGTTTCACCAATGTATCTGGCTCCGCATCCACATTCAATCATGTAGACAACCCCTGTTTTATGTTCTACTGGGATTTTGGTTTTGTCGGAGCGTAGAATGGATCTCAAGTTGTGGTGACTTTTGAAAGTGAGCGTTGCGCCCAATCTGTGAGCTATTTTTTCAGTCCTTCACCGAGAATTGGACAGTACGGCAAAATGAGCTGTATGTCAGAAATCTGATTTTCAGTATTCCTGGAAGGCCATTGTTTGTTCTGTTCAATCTTTTTTGATGCAAGCTTTAGTGAATTTGACAGGGAAACCATTCTTTCTGAGCGTTTCTCGAATGAAACCGAACTCTTCTTGTATGAATTCCTTGCTGCAAAGTTTTAGTGCTCTGTCAACCATTCCTGTAACTATCCCAACTTTGACGTTTATGGGGTGGTTAGAGTAAGAGTTGAGATATTTTCCAGAGTTCGTGGGTTTTCGATAAACAGTGCTTTTTAGTTTGGTGCCATGTCTGATTATCAATAAATCAAGGAAAGGCAAGCGCCCTCTTGATTCCTTTTCAATTGTGAATTTGATGTCGTGGGGGAATATGCTATTGAGGTGGTTAAGCAATCCGTCCTCCTGTCCCTTCTTTACAATGGCGAATACGTCGTCTACTTAGCGTTTGAAAAACTTCACGTTGTATTCGGCAATGCCAGATGGGAAAGCCCTCTCTTCTAAATGTTCCATGAAAATTTCCGCCACGATGGGTGAAAGGGGGCTTCCCATTGGAGCTCCCGTTTTTTGGTCTGCATTTAGCACAGAATGAAGTATTCAACTTGTCACCACTAGGATTTCCCCAATCCAACCCTAAACAACAGGGCATTGTACTCCAACAGTTTTTCAGGCATGTGCAGCCGTTGTCAAATGAGCGCTTCGGATATGCTTCAAACAGAGTACTGTTTCCTGTTTAATGAATTTTCCGAAGAAAATTTCTCAATCACACCAAGTAATACTTTTACGTTTGAAATTCTGAACTTCCAGTAACGGAGGCTTTCAGCCAAACTCGTACAACGAATCCTACCCGCTCAATTTCGCGACACAGATAACCAGAGCATCCAAAGATGGAAGAATTCGCAGACAAACGTTTCACCATCATAAGATTTTAATTGGTCCTGGAAACATAGTTCTCACATTTCATACAGTTAAAATTCGTTGTTGCCTAGCGGATCACAGCATGGTCTTTTGATGGTGAAAAACGTAGTGAATGTAACGCTTCTCCAGTTTTTGCTGCTCGGCTAATAACGTCAGTATGGTGCGTTATTTAACACCAGATTCAGTATTTCTCGACCGCAAAATATGGCACCTAAGTCGAGCATTTCATGAGGGCTGTTGTTCATAGCCGCTTAATTAATGTGAAGGCTGAACTTGATGCGACAGGACCAATTTTTCCACGTAGAGCTCAAAATTAGTAAGCAGCAAGCGCAGATCGCCGCGCTTTACTATCTGTAACCGGTTTCTTTTCTTTTCCAAAAGATCTGTTACGGTGCTGAACCCACGTTCAACTAAATAAGATAAGGGAAATGGAACGAGGAACTTCTTAACAATTTTCCATAAACCGGGGATAAGATCTCTAATTTGACGCTGTAACCAAAACTGGGTATAACTATTCTTGAGCTTAGGCTTCAACTCATCGTTAGCTTGCAACTCTATCAACTCCTCCTGCAAAAAGACATCTGCTCCATCAACGCTCGAGAATGGGTCCAAAATCCAAGCTGGTAATGTCATGGAAAATATGTCTGCGTACCTTTCGCACATGTCCGTATGCAGCATGGTCATATGATTGCAGTACAAAAGCATGTCATCATCATTTATTTCGCCATTGTCCCTGAGCCTGTAAAGATTCGGGAATTGGTATAAATGTCCGTGTCCCAAGTTCTGTTTGTAAAGAACCAACTTGCTGATGAATGCTGCAATAACGCTTTTGGATTTCACAAGGTCCAGTTCGTCTCCTTGTAGTTGGAGGTTCATTTCGTTAAACCGAGAATAAAGATCTGACATGTAGGCTATGTGTTGGACGAATGTAGGCTCTGAGTCAGCAGACGGCCTACGCTGTACCAGGAACGGTTAACCAATGGAAAGTGTTTACTGGAGAATGAAGTGTCCGTTATCAGCGGAAACGTAGAGTAGTTAGTTAGCGAGTAGCTGTAGAGCGTTAGACTAGTAAAGGCGTGTTTCACCCGTTGTGTCCGACAGCAACTGCTGCGTGTAGTAACGAAATCATAACCGGTTCATATCTACTAACACTATGTCTCCTTTGCACTTCTGCAGATTCTCACGTAGCCCAACGTCTTACTGTTAGAGAAATTGCAAAATGCTATGGAAAAGGCTATAAAAACGGCTGAGACATGCTCCCCTTGACAGCTACCGAACTTCTGTGTGGAGTAGCAAACGATTGAATTCTTCATCGTTTTCTTCACAGACTTGTCTGAATAACCTGTCTTTCAAAGGGCTGCTTTTAATTTTATTAACAGCGGTAATGACATTATTTAAGGAGCGATGCAGACGATCTGTGAGTCGTTTCGCAACTAAATGTTGGCGGTGAATCACGCAGTGCACAGCTAGCAAGTCCGGTACTCATCTTTTCAAATGGGAAATAAATCCCCGATAGCATCCCACCATTGAAGGGGCGCCATCCGTCGCAACTGCCATTATATTTGCGAGTGGAATTCCTTTCTCTTCAAAGAACTCTTGCAGAACTAGGAATATAGATTCACCTTTAGTATCTGTTACCAAATCTTTGGAAAACAATAGTTCCTCAACTATTTTTCTTCCCTTATAGACCGAACATATGCTATCAGTAGAGCTTCATCCTGCGGCAAGATCGATTCGTCCAGCTGTAATGAAAATTGCATGGCACTTAAAAAATTGCACAACGTGTTTTCTACATCAGTAGCAATTTCATCAATACGCCGTTGCACTGTATTGTTGCTCAAAGGAATTTTACGGATAATGTCGGTTGCCGGCACATGCATTACAGTACGTAAGACTTCACTGACAGCCGGAAGTAGCAGTTCTTCCCGGTGCGATGCCGGTCACTGCTTCAGTTGCCAGCTGAGCATTATGCGAAGATGCTCAGCTGGAGGGATGGCCCCCTCACCTACGGAGCGTGACCGAATGGGAACTCACATCAAAACAGACTGCAACAGACCTTTAACTTCAGGTATACGCATGCACGCAAGCTTTAACAACCGGTAGTAGAGAGATTCCCGCAGTCAAATCGAGCTGATTAAAAGTATTTCCTTTTCTTCCATAACGATTGCTATGATAGTACGACGAACACCGTTGGAATGAGTTTTATTTACAAATGTAAATGCCGTAGCTTTCGGGACCAAGCGCGTCCCGTCTTCAGCGGTTAAACAAGACGGGACGCGCTTGGTCCCGAAAGCTACGGTATTTACATTTGTAAATAAAACTCATTCCAACGGTGTTCGTCGTACTATCATATCATGCACAATTACACCGTTACAAAAAAGTCCAATTTTTAATAACGATTGCTGTCTAACAAAACCGTTCAACTTGATTAAATCTTTAAACTGGCATTAAATTTGATTCCTGAGTTATCCCAAGGCGGTTAAACTCGCTAACTGTGAGTCTAGTGTTAACGCAAGGTGGTTAGACTGGTGAACCACGTGTCCCTTGTTGAAGAAACGGTTAAATTGGTTAAACTTTTAAAGGTTATCTGGGTCTTTTTATAAATTTGCACGCAAACAATCCCGCCCGCACTGAGCATGACATAAATGTGTCACCGATTATGGATGGCCTGCACGTTAGTTCGGTGCGCCGAACTATCGGTTGGTTAGCCTTCATTGTTACACGACGCTGGTGACGTACTGCTGCCTGACGATCAAAAGAAATTAAATTTACTAGAAACTGTACAATGCGCAATATACAAAGCGTACCGATTTAAATTATGTAGGGATCAGACGGGTGGTCGGCAGACTGCCATATCCGCGAGGATCTTTGTGAACGCGTCTTCTTCGGGACATAGTCTCCGGCGCCAAACGTATTCGCACAGATATGATTGTATCATGTGCCTATGCGTCCCACAACGCGCCTTGTTTTAGCGTTTCGCCTGGGCCCACATGGATTCCACCGTTTGCGTATGGGCCCGCGTCGCCGGATTGACAAAATTGATAGAATGATTTACACGCAAGTGCATGTAAATCATTATCATCATGTCCCACAGCATTACCCCTTCTCTCCTGCACTTCCGTGAATCCAAGGAAACGCATCCCGCTGGTCCTCGCTGTCACCTGTCGACCAGCGTACTGACATTTCCGTTCCTTCGGGCTTTGGGACAGAATCGCCGTACTGACATTTTCGTTCCTTCAGGCTTTGGGACAGAATCCTGGTGTTCTTTTTCATGTTCCGTGTGAAGGGAAGGCATTGGCGGAACGTAAAATCAAAGGAACTGGTTGCATATTGGCGACATTCCCATGGATGCCCGCAGTGCGCTGGTACTAACCGGTCGATCCGCAGGAAGCGACAGCACGATAATACCTGTCGAACTGCAGATGGACCCATTCCATTTCTGAAAAGACAGAGATCCCCCCTTCTGTGCCATTCGAGAAGTTCGGCGCACTATTGAACGGCAGTGAGTTCGTCAACGTCTGCCGTGGTAGTACTGACGACGGCTCGTTCGCCATCTATGCTCTCGCAATGCCGACGACAATAATTAGTTGATGGTTCGGTAAGTCTGTTTGTCAGTTGTTTTGCCTACTTAAATACTTACGGTAGCATGGTGAAAAATCTCATCGCTATGTTCAAATTTCGTAAGCCTAACCCGTCCAAAGGTTAGGGCGAAAGTCAATAGCGTAAGCCACCTAACAAAGGCACATTCTTTTGCCGTGATAGAACTTCAGAACAGAAAAATCCGCTATGTTCAGGTTTAGGCTTAGGTTAGGGCGAAAGTCGACAGCCTATGCCGTATACCAAAGGCACATTCTTTTGCCGTGATATAACTTCAGAACAGAGAAAATCCGTTATGTTCAGGTTTAGGCTTAGGTTACGGCGAAAGTCGACAGCCTAAGCCATCTACCAAAGGCATATTCTTTTTTCCTAATAGAACTTCACAGCGGAAAGAATCCGTTATGTTCAGGTTTAGGCTTAGGTTAAGGCGAAAGTCGACAGCCTATGCCGTATAGCAAAGGCACATTCTTTTGCCGTGATATAACTTCAGAACAGAGAAAATCCGTTATGTTCAGGTTTAGGCTTAGGTTAGGGCGAAAGTCGACAGCCTAAGCCATCTACCAAAGGCATATTCTTTTGCCCTAATAGAACTTCACAGCGGAAAGAATCCGTTATGTTCAGGTTTAGGCTTAGGTTAAGGCGAAAGTCGATGCCCAACAGAATACGGCGTATAAGAAAACGAACTTTTGCTGCACACAGTGCGAAAAGTGGGCGTAAAAATGCTTTTCACAATGCACAGTACAACAGTTATGTCGTCTTAAAAGGCAAACCTAGCAAGGTAATAGCGCGGCGCGCACACCCTGGCGCTACAGCACCTGTCAATGATGATCGGTTACGTAAGTAGGTCAAGGTCATCATGTGTATTCTTGTTTGCGTGCAAAGTTGTAAAAAGACCCGGATATCTTGTCAACCATGCGGCAAGTTTTGAGTATCTATGAATTTCTTCTCAATAATTCGCGGTAAAATTACTGTAGCTGGTATCTGTAACCTGTCAAGGAAGCCCTCGTAATGACGTTATTGACCATGAGTCCTCTGTTAACGCACATTAACTTATCAACCATGGTTAATATTTTAGACCAACCGTTAAACTTGATTAAACAATTACAGCGGCGTTAACCAAGATTCCTCAGTTATCCGAAGGTGGTTAAAATTGTTAACCGTGAGTGTTTACCCAAAGTTGGGTAAACTTGTTAACCATGTGTCCTGTATTGGCCCATCGGATAAAATTGGTTAAACTTTTAAACGATAACTTATCAACCATGGGTCAACTTTTGAGTATGTATGAATTTCCTCTCTACAATTCACGTTAACATTACGGTTGGTGCCTTCTGTAAGGTGTCAAGGCAGCTGTGGTAATGGGTATTATAACCAGTAGATCTGTGTTGATCGATAGTATTTTACTTGTCAACCATGAGTCCAGTGCTACCATAACGTTTAAACTTGGTTAAACTTTTAAACAGATATGAACCATGAAACCTGCGTTACGCCAATGTGTGGAACTTCTGAACCGCGTATAATAGTTTAACCCCTGAGTTGAAGTTTGTTAAACTTTTAAAGGATATCCTTCATCCATGCATCAAGGGTTGAGCATCTATAACTTTCCTTTCAACAATTCACGGCAAAATTACTGTTGTTGCCATCTGTTATTTGTGCAGGATGCTCTCGCAATGGAGATATTAACCATTAGTGCTACACTGACCCATGGCGGTTTAACTTGTCAACCACAATTCCTGTGTTAACTTAGCGGTTAAATATGGTTAATCTTTGAAACAGGTACTGAAAATGAGTCCTGTGTTACCCCACGGGGTGGAACTTGTTAACCATGTGTCGTTTGTTAGCCCAACGGTTAAACGTGGTTAACCTATTAAAGGATGTCCTTTTCAACCATGGGTCAACTTTTGTGCATGTATAATTTCTTCTCAACAATTCAGGGTAAAATTACGGTTACTGCCCTCTGTAAGTTGCCAAGGAAGCCCTGGTAATGACAGCACTAACGACGAGTCCTGCGTTAACTTATGGCGGGTTAACTTGTCAACGACAATTGCTGTCTAACAAAACCGTTCAACTTGATCAAATCTTTAAACTTGCATTAAATATGATTCCTGAGTTATCCCTAGGCGGTTAAACTGGCTAACTGTGAGTCTAGTGTTAACGCAAGGTAGTTAGACTGGTGAACCACGTGTCCCTTGTTGAGGAACGTGTAAAAATTGGTTAAACTTTTCAAGGATATCTTTTCAACCATGCGGCAAGTTTTGAGTATCTATAAATTTCTTCTCAATAATTCACGGTAAAATAACTGTAGCTTCTGTCTGTAACTTGTCATGGAAGCACTCGCAATGACGTTACTAACCGTGAGTCCTCTGTTAGCGCACATCGGTTAAACTTGTCAACCACTGTTCCACTTGTTGCCCAACCGTTAAAATTGTTTAAACATTTACGCCGGCATTAGCCAAGATTCGCTGAATTATCCGAAGTTGATTAAAATTGTTAACCGTGAGTCTTTACCCCAAGTTGGGTAAACTTGTTAACCATGTGTCCTGTGTTGACCCAACGGTTAAACTAGGTTAAACTTTTAAAGGGTATCTTGTCAACCATGCGTTAACTATTGAGTATCTATGATTTTGTTCTCAACAATTCCCGGTAAAATTACTATAGCTGCCATCTGTAACTTGTCAAGGAAGCTCTGGTAATGGCTATATTAACCATGAGTCCTGTGTTAACCCATGACGGTTTAACTTGTCAACCACGACTCCTTTGTCAACATAACGGTTAAAGTTGGTTAAGCTTTTAAAGAGGTATTAACTACGAGTCCTGTGTTACGCAGGGGGTGGAACTTGTTAACCATTTATCCCATGTTAACCCAAAGGTTAAACAGGGTCAAACTCTCAAAGGACATTTGTCAACCATACGTCATCTTTCGAGTATCGATGATATTCTTTTAAACAATTCACTATAAAATTATGGATGCTGCCCTCTGTAACTTGTCAAAGAGCTGTGGTAATGGCGATGTTAAATATGATTCAAGTATTAAGCCATGGCGGTTTAACTTTTCAACCACGAGTCCTGTGTTAACATAAGTGTTATACTTGGTTAAACTATTAAACAGGTATTAACCATGAGTCCTGTGTCAACCCAGGGGGAGGTACTTCTTAACCATGTATCCTGTGTCAACCCAGAGGATAAACATGGTTAAACTTTTAAACAATATCTTGTCAACCATGCGTCATCTTTTGAGTATCTGCGACTTTCTTCTCAACAATTCACGGCAAAATTACGGTTGCTGCCCTCTGTAACATGTCAAGGAAGGTCTGGTAATGGCGATATTAACCATGAGTCCTGCGTTAACCCAACCGTTAAAATTGGTTAAACCTTTAAAGGATATCTTTTCAACCGTCCGTCAACTTTTGAGTATCTATGTCTTTCTTCTCAAGAATTCACGGTAAAAATACGGTTGCTGCCCTCTGTAACTTGTCTAGGAAGCTCTGGTAAAGGCGATATTAACCATGACTCCAGTGTTAACCCATGGCGGTTTAAGTTGTCTACCACGAGTCACGAACGAACACGCTACGGTTTCGGATAACAATTTACTCACAAACGCCAAAGCACATCGAAGCAAGCTGCGACTCAACGCGACAAAACGACCTTCACGTTCGTTCGACTAAGGATCGTCAGGTTTTTCTCGAGAACACGTCAGCATATATAGTCAGGTTCGTTACATCTACTGCGGCCGTAACATCCTCCCGGCCGGCCAGTCCTGGTCAAAGAGCTAAGCCTTCTTCAAGCAGGTGCAACCTAGCCACAGGTCGGCTGAGCATCCCCTTCGTTGTCCGAAGGCGAACACTTCGTACGAGTCCATCAGTCCCCGGTAGCAACTCTATGACTCTGCCCATCATCCAACGCATTCGAGGAACGTTCTCCTCAGCTATTAGCACCACGTCAGCAATCGCGGGGGAAGGTTTCACGCCACACCATTTCTTCCTGACTGACAAAGTGGTGACGTACTCAGTGCGCCATCTTTTCCAGAAATGAGCAACCAAGCGTTGCTGGTGCTGCCATCTTCGTCTTAACTCCGCGCCGGTATGATAGTCGACGGCGCTTCGATCACGCGGCTGCCCATGGTGCGGGAACTCCGTAAATTCCTTCCCAATGAGGAAATGAAACGGAGTGAGGACATTCGCGTCTTTAGGGTCGTCCCCGACAAATGTCAAGGGGCGCGCATTGATTTTCGCTTCAATTTCGACCAACACGGTATGCAGCTCCGTTTCGGTCAGCAGCGCGTGGCCCAACACTTTCTTCAGCGGTTCTTTAACCGACCTGACCAGGCGCTCCCAGTAACCTCCGGTCCAGGGTGCCCTTTCTGTAATGAACTTCCAAGTGACTCCTTCAAAAGCTAACTGATGCTTGATTTTATCCAAAGTTGGACCGACGAACAGTTGACGAATCACTCTGTCTGCGGCTTTGAATGTAGTGAAGTTGTCAGACTGCAGTAAGGTCGGTCTTCCCCGACGAGCTACGAAGCGTCTCAACGCCAGCAGAAACTGGTCGACCGACATGTCTATGACTAGTTCCAAATGAACTGCCCTTATAGTCATACAAGTAAACAAACAGATGTAAGCTTTCCTAGACCGCTTTCCGCATCTTACGTGTAATGGACCCGCAAAATCCATACCTGTCCGTGCAAACGGAAAAGTCTCGGTTATTCTTTCTTCCGGCAAAGGGGCCATCTTCTGCGCAAACGCCCTTGACGAAAACCGCCGGCACACGACACAGTCTCGTATGATTCTTTTCACTACGCTTCGGCCTTTCAGAATCCAAAACCGTTGTCGAATTACAGCTAGTGTATGTTCCGTACCCAGGTGCATCTGTCTTTCATGACAATGCCTTACCAGTAAGTCTACGACAACATGCTTGTGCGGCAAAATAATCGGGAAGCGGGAATCATACGGGAGTTCCGATCTCCCAATCCGTCCTCCTACTCGCAGCAGTCCGTCTTCCGCAATGAACGGATCTAGTGGAGTGATCTTACTCGTTGTTGGCAGCTCTTGCTGATGACTCAGCAACTGCATTTCCCGGGAGAAACGCTCTTGCTGTACTAGTCGGAACCAGACCTTTTGCGCCTCACCGAGCTCAAACGTCGTTAAAGGGTCAGACCGACGATTCTAAGGAGGACTTCGGCAGTTAGCCTTGAACCGCAGGCAGGTAGCAGTTACTCTAACAAGGCGGTCGAATTTCCCGTAACGCTCTGCCAGGAACACCGGTGGCCCAGTGTCAGCCACGTTCACACAAAGCTGCGTAGTAAACGGCTGGGCGGAGCTCGTTGTATAGCTTGGGTTCCCCTTTGGCCACAACGCCTCTTCACCCTTCAACCACATGGGGCCGTTCCACCAGGTCCTTTGTGTCTTCAACTTCTGTATCGTGCACCCCCGACTTAACAAGTCGGCTGGATTGTCCTTTGTCGGGCAATACCTCCATTGACTTGGCTCCGACAATTTGTATATTTCCTCCACCCGATTCCGAACGAATGTCTTCCAACTGTGCGGCGTGCCTTTAATCCAGGCCAATGCAATTTCGCTGTCACTCCAATAAAACATGGAGCGTACTGGACCCTTTAATTGAACCTTCACGAAGGAAGCTAGCCTTGCCCCCATGAGAGCAGCCAGTAATTCTGTTGGAGTCACTGACGACTCTCGTCATTACCCCCGCTATCCTACTCTCTCTTTAGCCCCTACTGTATCGTTTTGTAGTCCTCCGTTACGGTGGTGTGTGTACACTTTCTCTTAATAAAAGGCGTGGTATCTGATCCCTACAAATGGTTATGGGCCCAGTAGCATCGGCTTGCGCGTGAAAAGACATCGGTCACATTCGTCAGCGTACAGTCAAACCGTGTGTTGGTTATGACAATGGCGAACTTGGTTCCCGTGACGTCTACCGTCATCGCGAAGTTGAACGGACTCAACTACGCGACCTGGAGCTTCCAGATGAAGCTTGTGCTAATGGAATGCGACCTTTGGTCTACCATAGAGCCCGGAGAAGAACGCCCCGCCAAGGAATCAGTCGAGAAGCTGCGACTTCACGACGCACGTCAAGGAAGAGCGCTAGCCAAAATTTGCTTAGCGATTGGCGACGAACAGCAACAGCACGTTCGACAGCTTTGCTCGCCGAAAGAAGTTTGGGAAGAACTTCAGAGGTTATATGCACCCAAGGACAGCAAGTTCCGAATGGTACAGCTAAGGCGTCGGTTATACACTGAAAAGCTGGAGTATCATCCTAGCATGGACGCTTATCTAGCGACGATGAATCATCTCGTCACAGAGCTTATCAGCGTTGGAGACAGCGTAAGTGACGGCGACGTCGCGATGACGATTCTGTGCGGCCTGTCCGACGATTGGGACAACGTTGTGTCAGCTATTTGCAATCTTCCAGCGACGGAGTTTACTTGCGCGACAGTCAAACAAAGGTTGCTCGCTGAATCGTATAGAAGAAACGACTCATCAAGTCAAGGCACGAACGCTCTCGCTGCCAAAGCGACGACGTTTGCAAGACCAGCTATCAAAAACTTTGGAAAAGCAGATGCCATCTGTTACAAATGCTCGAAGAAAGGGCACTATGCCAGGGAGTGTAAGAGTAAAGTGGATCACAAAAGGAAGCAGAAAAATTCGCCTGGAGACGGAAAGCTGCAGATGTCACATGCGAGCTTGTATGCCTCCTGTGGAGCAGTTTCAAATGGATTCGCTGGCGCGTGGGTTATTGATTCAGGCGCAACGCACCACATGTCGCCAAACGAAGAATACTTCACGAAGTGGAAAGCAAAAAGTCCTGCAAACACGCAAGTACAGATTGCCGACGGTTCAGTACTACCCATCGCAAACGCGGGCACCGTCAGAGCTAAGCTAACCAGGAATAAAGGCACAGTAAAGGAATTCTCTGCCAAGAATACCTTGTTTGTACCAGGTATTCGGACCGGCATTTTGTCCGTACCGCAAATGGTCGAAAATGGGCAAACAGTGGTCTTCAGCAGAAACGGCTGTCGCATCTTTGGTGCGGATGACCAACTCGTGATCGAAGCCGAAAAGAGCGGTCGACTATTCATCGTAAAGACGTTACCGAGACGGAGCAATGTAACCATCAACAATTGCATCGCGGAGCATAATGCGCTCGATCTCGACGTCTGGCATCTGCGTATGATGCACGTAAGCAAACATCGGATCTTGCGAATGGTTAAAGGTAAGTCCGCAATAGGATTGAATTGCAAGCCAACGGAACCGGTAATATGCAATGATTGCCTGAAAGGCAAGTCCGTACGCCAGCCGTTCGAGACCTTGCATCAACGCGATAGGGAAATCGCTCCCTTAGCGCTCGTCCATTGCGATCTCATGGGGCCGCTTGATGAGTCCAGTTGGGGTGGCTCGAAATATATGCTTTGCGTAATCGACGACGCGACACGTTACGTATGGGTTTGCTTCCTAAGAAGCAAAGCAAACGTACTGAATAAGTTTAAGATATGGAAAACGCGAGCCGAGCGACAAACTGGCAAAACTCTATTGAAGGTCCGGACTGATAACGGCCTTGAGTTCTGCTCTAGAAACTGGGAGACGTTCTGTGATGCTCACGGGATCATACACCAACGGACGATGGTTTATACGCCGCAACAGAACGGCATTGCGGAGCGAATGAATCGTACGTTGATGGATCTGGTGCGGACCACGCTGAGCAACACCGGCCTCCCGAGGAGTGCATGGGCCGAGTTGGCGAATACAGCTGCTTATGTGCGAAACCGAGTCACAAACCGCCATAACGAAACCAAAACGCCATTTGAGCTGTGGTTTGGACGGAAACCGAGTGTACGGCACTTAAGAGCATGTGGATGTGAAGTGCTGGTTCACATCCCTAAACCCCAAAGGAATTCCAAACTGATGCCAAGGGCTCGTAGTGGCACTCTGGTTGGGTATGCACTCAACGGAAAGGGGTGGCGTATTTGGATGCAAGACACACGAGAAGTGGTCGAGTCTCGCGACTGCGTATTCAAGGAACGTGTCTTCAGTATGAAGAAGCAGGATGGTCCATTCCTAAGCGCTGAAGAAGTAACGGCGGAACCTCCTGACGTTGAGGAAAAGCCGGAAGAAGAATCTGTTCGGCAAATTCCTTCATTAAGCGAGCCGTCGAGCGAAAGTGGTGTCGAGACAATTCACGAATCGGCTTGTGCTGGAGAAGACTCAACGGAAAAGTCAGATGGAGAACGTGTGCGAGAAGTTTCTTCGAAATCTGCTGCTGAACTACAGCGAACGAGGAGCCATCCAATGGTGCTGAGGCATAGAAAAAAGGTCCAACCTTCGAAGGAAGCAGAATGCGCTTCAGCTGACATACCATTTCCTGCTTCATATGCTTGCGAAGGGAACGGAGCAATATCCTACCGTGAAGCCATCAATGGACCTGAGGCAGCAAAATGGCTCGAAGCCATGGAAGAGGAGATGGAGAATCTTCGCGAACATGAAACCTGGACTCTCGAAGAGCCACCGAAAGGCACAAAGCCCATTCAGTGCAAATGGGTATTGCGGAAGAAAGTGAACGCAACAGGCGAAGTAACAAGGTATAAGGCACGCTTAGTCGCGAAAGGTTATGCGCAGCAAAAAGGGATCGATTATGAGGACGTCTACTCACCGACGTCAAGCTTCGATACGATAAGGCTGCTCGTGGCACTTGGGGTGCAAATGGGCTGGATCCTCGAACAAGCGGATGTGAAGTGTGCTTATTTATACGGCCAGTTAAAGGAGGAAATTTATATGGAACAACCAAGTGGCTTCGTGTGCACAGGCTCTGAACATCTGTGTTGCAAACTGAAGAAGTCAATTTACGGACTAAAGCAAAGCGGCAGATGTTGGAACAAGCTCCTCGACCAACGCCTACGAAGTTCTGGCTTCAAACGAAATCCTGTCGATCCATGTGTGTATGGAATAACGCTGCGAAGTGGTCGCGCAATCATATGCGTGTATGTTGACGACATACTCACTATATCTCAAAATGAGGACGTGAGCAAGGCAGTAAAGGAACTGCTGAGTGCGAACTTCGAATGTAAGTTTGCTGGGCAAGTCTCTTACTTGCTGGGAGTAGAATTTACTCACGATAGAGATGGTGGTTTGACTCTATCTCAGAAAGCCTATGTCGAGCGACTCTTGAAGCGGTTCAATATGGAAAATGCCAAAAGCGTTGCTACCCCAATGGAAGCGAGGCCAAACTTTCAAGGAGAGCAAGCAGTCAGTCGCGATGTCGAAAAGCTTCCCTATAGAGAGCTAGTCGGTGGACTGCTCTATCTGTCCCAAAGGACAAGGCCCGACATCGCATTTTCGGTTGGAAAATTGTCGCAGTTCTGCTCAAATTACACGAAGCAGCACTGGGATGCAGCCAAAAGGATACTGCGTTATTTAAAGGCCACTAAACATGCTGGCGTCAAGTACAAAAGAAACAGCGAGCCCCTAACGGCGTTTGCAGACGCAGACTGGGCCTCGTGTAATGGAGATAGGAAAAGCATTAGCGGCTATATTGTATTTCTCCACGGTTCTCCCATTGCCTGGAGAAGTAACAAGCAAACGTCCATTGCTTTGAGCACAATGGAGGCTGAGTATATCGCTGTGAGCGATTGTACGAGGGAGCTGACATGGATGAAAGAATTCATCGAACGACTGAATATTGGTCAGGTGTTGTCGAAGCCGATATCAATAATGTGTGACAGTCAGGCAGCAATAGCACACGCCAATAACTGTATCGACAAATCGCGAACGAAGCACATTGCGATAAGATATCACTTCGTCAGGGACAAGGTTAACGACGGTGTAGTTGAATTGGTCTACGTCCCGAGTAGCGAGAACATCGCCGATGTTCTCACGAAGCCTCTCAGTCGTCGTCAGCATCAGGCTCACGTTGAGCGAATGCTCGACTTTCACAGAATGGCGGAGTAAACGTCTGGTGCGACATTACTCCGAGGGGGGCATGTTGGAGTCACTGACGACTCTCGTCATTACCCCCGCTATCCTACTCTCTCTTTAGCCCCTACTGTATCGTTTTGTAGTCCTCCGTTACGGTGGTGTGCGTACACTTTCTCTTAATAAAAGGCGTGGTATCTGATCCCTACAAATTCCAATCTGGGCAAGGTAATCCTTTTTACCGGCGCTACCCTCGATTTCGCCATCACGATATTCACACAGTGGTCATCATTGCTAGCATTAACCTTCAGGTAAACCACGGCTCCATAGGCCTTCTCCGAAGCATCGCAAAACGTATGCAGCTCTGCCTGCATTTCCCCATCGACTGCGCTGAGTCCTAACGATCGTTCTATCTTGACTTCTGCCAGCGAAGCGCACTGATTTTTCCAGCGAGTCCATGTGGATGCGATGTCTTCCGGGATCGTTTCGTCCCACTGGGTACCGAGTAACCACAATTTCTGCATTAGGATTTTGGCAACAACAACAAAGGGCGCCAGCCACCCTAGCGGGTCGAAGACGCTAGCGAGCGCTTTCAACATCAGCCTTTTCGTATCTACTGACACGACGTCAAGGCATGGCGCCTTCAAGCTCAACTCATCATTAACACGGTCCCATACCAACCCCAACGTGTGCACTACTGCAGCGGCGTTGCTACCGGACGAGGTCTTCCCGACGAATTCGTTAAGTACGGGACAGTTACTGGCCCATTTTGCCAATGTAAACCCTCCACGCATCATCATCTCTTTTGCCTCTTGGACAAGCTTTACCGCGTCCTCCGTTCTGTCACAACTGGTGACTAAATCATCAACATACATGTTCTCCTGAACTTCCATCGCCGCCTTTGGAAATTCCTCACTTACAAGCCGCGCGTGATGTCGAACGACCGCTATCGCAAGAAAGGGTGAACATGTCAGACCAAAACAGACTCTTTTAAAGCGGTAAATAATCGGCTCACACTTTCCATTCAAGTCACGCCAGAGGAAACGAACCACGTCTCTATCTCCTTCGTCCAGACCGATCTGCATAAACATTTTCTCAACGTCAGCTTGCAACCCGATTTGAAATCGGCGGAAGCGGATCAGTATTCCTGCAAGATCCGTTTGCAAGGCAGGGCCTGCTTCTAAGTAGCTATTCAAAGAGACACCATGTGAGCACGCTGAACCGTCGAAAACGATTCGACATCGGGTCGTCTCCTTGTCCTCCCTTATAACAGCGTGGTGAGGCAGGTACCATTCTCTGCCCTCAATGGCTGATCTACGGGTTGCCACTTCGACCCAGTCATTCACAATATATTCTCTCATGGCGCTAAGATACAACGGAGCTTCTCTGCTACCATTGCGCAACCTCTTCTCCGTTTGTTCCAGCGCTTGCGAGCATATTCGAAGTTATTCGGGAGATCCGCGGTCACCTTCCACGGGAGCTTTACACTGTATCTCTCCCCATTGAAGCTAACCGACTTTTCAAAGTTGTTTATCAACTCAGCCGACGAGCCACTTGAGTCGACATTCTCCGCTACGCCTATCGCGTCCAGCTGCCAGAACTTCTTCAACAGCGTATCTACCGGCTCCTCTACGGCGACGTGTAGTAGAACCGCTGCGTGATTGTTCGCGTTATGCATTTTACCACAAACAATCCATCCAAACACGGACTGTATAGCAATGGGCTCATTCTTCCTACCTCTACGATGCTCCGGTCCAACGAACTCATAATAGTGGTCCAGACCAATGAGTACATCAACTTCAGCTTGAGCTCTCGGGAACTGATCTGCTAAATTCAGATGCCGCAGATGGACCCATTCCTTGCGTAACGGCGGATTCGCAGAAACTGTGGAACATATCGTAGGCAGACACAATCCCTCCACGCGGACGGGTTCCACGCTACAGTCCACTTCGGACGCTAAGGGGCTTAACCACATCTCTGCTCTCCTCACCTTGCACCGTGAGCTCCGGTCACCAATGGTCGTAATAATGACACTTTCTTGCGGACCCGTTAGACCGAGGCGGTCCGCTAAATCCTTTCGAATAAACGTACGCTGTGAGCCAACATCAAGCAAACAGGTAACCCTGCAACTGAGCCCACTGGGGCCATGCGCTCTCGCCAAGACCACCTGGAGTCTGATCGGCGCGTTGCAGGACGCACTGGCCACGTCAACCTTAGACGGGTCTTCACTCTGAGATTTGTGCTTATCTCTTTCTCTGCTGGACAGCGCCTTCCAGAGAAGCTTGTGGCACTGGTTCCCTGAGGCTCGTGCCTTACAAGTCGTTGCTGAGTGACCTGTGTGCAGACAAACAAAGCACAAGCGGGAGGCTCTTGCGAAGCGCCACCTTGCCTTCGTATTCATTGCCATGAAATCAGCGCACTCTGCAACTTTATGTCTTCCTCGACACAAGGCACAACCTTGATCGTTGACAATGGATGACTGCAACGCTGCTGTCGTTGTCAGTCGCTCTTTCCTACAGCTGTCATTCTTCTCTCGGCCGTGCTCTCTCCGGTTTCCTTCCGTCACCGACTCTTCCACCTCCAGGCACGACTCGATGTACTGTAAGAGCGAATTCAGGTCGTCTTCCTTTTCGCCGTGCTCTGCGAGCTTGCTTTCCCAACGCTTTCGCAGCGAGACCGGGAGCTTCTGTTTGCAGATTGTCATCAGAACTTCTGCCGCTGACAGCTGCCCTGTCAAAGGGTCTTTCTTCAGAGCTGCCAATGCTCTGACATGTTGCACGAAAGCGTCGTGCAGTTTTCGCAGATGGTGCGTCGTCGCACTTTCGCAACGTTCCATCTGGACGAGCGCCAAGATGTGTCGCTCCACAATAACCCTGGGTTTGCCGAAGCGATTCTTCAGCACCTGGATCACCAGAGGGTAGTTAGCAGCCGTGACGCTGTAACCGCTTATAGCTTTCAAAGCATTGCCGGCAAGCGCTGCCTGAAGGTATACAAACCGTGTTACATCGCTGACGTCATCGCGCGAGTGCACAGCCGCTTCGAACTGATCCCAGAAAGCAGGAAAGTCCAACACATTCCCGTCGAACTGGGGGAGCTCCCATTTCGGCAACACCGGTCTACCGGCGTCAGCAATCAGCGAAGCGTTTGTCGATGACTTCCCACTGGAGTCAAGCTCTTCCGCAGACGGTCGAGCCAAATACTTCTTAATTTCCACCTGTGTTGCCCGAACTGAGGCTTCCAGGGCCATTGCTTCCTGTATCTCCTGCTCGAGATCGTCTCCGGGCTCCATCACCGCTTCTATGCTTTCTTGAACGGCCCTGATCCGTACGACGTAGTCAGCAATAGCACCCTGGATCTCTTCGACCTCCAATCTCTTTCCTTCTTCAGCAAGAAGGTCCCGCAGCTCTCTCTGCAAGATGGACAGTCGAGAGCGGAGACCGCCTCGGCACTTCCGAAGGCTCTTAATCTCCACAGCCGCATCCATAACGTCACTGTTCGTCCGGCTCAGAGGACCATGTAACATGCACGAACGAACACGCTACGGTTTCGGATAACAATTTACTCACAAACGCCAAAGCACATCGAAGCAAGCTGCGACTCAACGCGACAAAACGACCTTCACGTTCGTTCGACTAAGGATCGTCAGGTTTTTCTCGAGAACACGTCAGCATATATAGTCTGGTTCGTTACATCTACAGCGGCCGTAACAAGTGTGTTTACCCAACCGTTAAAATTGGTTAAACTTTTAAAGGATATCTTGTCAACCATGCATCAACTTGTGAGTACCTATGACTTTCTTGTCAACAGTTTGCGGTAAAATTACTATAGCTGCCATCTGTAACTTGTCAAGGAAGCTCTGGTAATGACGATATTAACCATGAGTCGTGCGTTAACCCATGGCGGGCTAACTTGTCAAACACGATTCCTGTTGTAACCCAACCGTTAAACGTGATTAAACTTCATTTCCTAGGCGTTCTTTTCGACTCCTTGGTCATTTCAAACAAGCTGACCGAAGATGAATGAACTGGAAGGGAAATGCTCCCGTTAATTCTTCCTGAACTTCCGGGAACGGTGAAACAAGAGGTAGGTCACTGTGCAGTAGAGTATGTATTCGCTACGACTCTACGAATTGGTGCAGATTTTTCAATTCTCCAGACGAAACATTTCCTGAGATGGATACTGTGAGTTAGGTGCATCTTCTCAATGTTTTTATACGCGGTATCGACCACTTTCCAAACCAATCAGTAAGCACTCGAAAACATACGTGTCATCACATCTGGTCAAATGCACCGAGGTTCTCGTTCGACATGACGCCGCTAAGGGATAGATTGGCTCGATGCTGAAGAAGTACGTTTAAAACGGCTGATAATGAAGAAATACGTCGAACCCAACAATCAACGTACACTTCCCGATACGATCGTGTTGTGGAGAAATCGCTTGACTCGTCTATTTTCGCAACGTACCACCACAATCAACGGGAAGCTACGTAGCGTGTCCTGTACAAAGCTTTCTGCCGCTTATACAACTTTCCCTTACGCATATCTCACTTAAACATCACTTATGTACATTAAACATTTCTTCACGGATGTCCGCAACACCGGTCCGTAGCTCAAAGCACGGAAGCCGGCTGCATCACCGTGCCTGTACTACGTCGGTTGGATGAGGAGATAATCGTTGGCCGAGGAATAACGTAGAAACCAAGAACAAAACACTTATTGTCTGAATTATCGCTGCAGTAGGATGACATGAGCAAGCAGATACAATACAGGCGACGTGATTTTCCCGATACACTACGGTTTCACAGTCATAAAGAAATATGTCCGAAACATTGGTGGTAGACTACTTATGATAGTACCCTGAATGCATTAACAATATCCTGCCTTGCAAACAAAAGTTTCTCACGGATTTTCCTCGTTAGATGAAGCGTTTTTTTTACCAATAAAGTCTAAGCTTTCGGACCTTCTCCACGGTCCGTCCTCAGTACCAAACAAATTACTTGATCGACTGTCCCATCAGTCCATGGTTCAGCGAGCCCCTAGGCTCAACCATCCGGGCTGACGACGTCAACTATCAGGTCGAACCATGACCGTCAAGCGACTATCGTCGGATCTTGTTTAGTTCGTTCCCCGTGCTTACTGTAGGTGGCGCTAAAATCGTCACTTTTCGCTGATTGGCCGACGATTTTGTAGTGACGTAGGTGGCGCCACTATCGCGTATTTTGCTGATGGGTTGGATGATTTTGTTTACATAAGTCAAATATTGTTAACAGTGGTATTGTGCTCGAATTTGAAAAGACAGCCGTAAAATCGTCCATCAACGGCAAATAGGCTACTTTGTCGCTCAGTTGATGGACTGCCGAAAAAGACATACTAAAACGATAACGCACCTTCAGTCGAGTGCAGCAACCCGCCGGTGAGCGCTCAGTTGATGGAATGTGCCAGAAAGGACATTCTAAAACGATAACTGACCTTTAGTTCGAGTGCAGGAACACGCCGGTGAGCGACGAACGCTGAACCAACCTGTAAAGTGAACGAGAAATACTACGACTGTCGACCGTTGTATTTCTCGGTGATGATCTTCACACAATCCTGAGCTGGTGCATGAATACTCTTCTGTGCACCAAGTGTACAGCAGTACTACGCATGTGTACAGAACTTCGCTCATCTCTCACCGTTGTCAACGGTGTAGTACAGAGATGAGCGAAGCTCAAGCGTACACTAGCACTCATCTTCGCAGAATAAAATGCCGTTCTCTTGAAACAGGATCGGCATGCATCGTCAGCCACTCACGTTCAGTTTCATTCCCTGTCATGCACCTGCTTTCCGGCGTTTAGCCGTCAAGTGGTCTTATCATGCCATGTTTTGTTCCCTGGCAGCCACTCACGTTCTGTTTCGCTCCCTGGCATGCCCCTGCTTGCCGGCGTTTAGCCATCAACTGGTCTTATCATGGCACAAAAACTGTTCGTAGAACGCTCATCTCAGCTGCCACGAGTCGCAAAAACTCGGTACAGCCACATTTCTTCTATTCTGCGCCCCTTATCATCGTTTTTAAGTGCAGGACGAATACAATACAACGCAGCATACGACCACGCAGAGACATCTGCTTCCGTTTACTTTAGCGCTGAGTCGTCTGCTCTCCAACATTCTACAAACCGACTTATCAAAACTGCAGCAAAGCTTAGGTCAAACACCATCCGTCCGACGCATGAAAAACCGTCGTTCGTTCAACTGGTTTCCATTACACACTTTGCTTCCTACCTTTACCGAAACTAAGTCCCGAACAGAACATTGATGTTTCACGTTAACCTCGCTTCAAGCAACGCAACTGTAGGAATCGTTTTGCGCCCTTACCTAAGCTTAGGCCTTAATATAAGGGTTGTGCTTGCCTTACAGAATATGACAGCAACACAACCATAGGCATCGTTTTCTGCCCTTACCTAAGCCTAAACCATAATATGAGAATCATGTCTCCCTTTTACATTACGAAAGCAGTAAGACCGGAGCATCGCTTTTAAGCCTAAGCCTAAACCATAAAATGAGGATCATGTCTCCCTTTTCGTTTAGGAAGGCAACAGTACCATAGGCATCGTTTTCTGCCCTTACCTAAGCCTAAACCATAAAATGAGAATCATGCCTCCCTTTCAGCTTTATGGCAGACCAATAGTTACAATTTCACGTTTTTGATGTCATGCTTGTCGCACATGATCATTTCGATTCCTACACCCAAACCACCGTTCCCATGAGTTCATCGTACTGTTTCAGCGCGACCGTTTCGTATACTTCGCTACACTACAATGTTCACACCGAAGAAAAGCTTTATTAGGCAACGAAACAAAGCGACACAAGTGTACACTATAATATACAACCAAAAAACTACAACTATACATGATAATATACAGCAAAATAACTACAACTATACAATAACACGCAACGAAATGAAACTGTACAACTGTACAAGTGCACGTATCATGACGGTGGGTACAGGGTGGCGATGTCGTTGAGCAGTCGCTCAAACGTCTCCTGGCCGCGACATCTCCGGCGCCACACCTGCTCGCCCAAATGCCACTTGAGCAAGCTACGGCGCATGCCGCACCGCAGCTTGCTCGAGCGCTTGAGCTGAGCCCATAGAGACTCTATGGTTTGGGTGTGGGCGCCGGTCACCCTGTCCACGAAGTTCACCGAGTGGTTCACCGTGAGGTGGGTGAACCCCTCAGCGGAGAGCCTTGAGTAGGCTCTCCACTGATCCGTCATGACAGTGCTGCCGGGCCGGACGTGCTTGAGGATGAGGGCCAGGAGCGTTTCCCTCGATCGGTCGGGAACGGGTACGGCGAAGAGTTCTCCTGTTTCGCGGCAAATGCCGCCAAACACCCATTGCTGTGGAAGTAGACGGCCGACGTTGTATTTCCTTCTGGAAAACAACGTCTCGTCTACTTCCACAGTTAGGCCCTCTCCGCCGATCTGGACCGCGTCCGCTGATACCGCCTCCGTCGCGAGCTGGCGCAGCCAGTGGTTCCATGTCACCACGGCGTTCTTGGTCATGCCTTAAACGCATATCCTGTAATACCATCATGGTACAACGTTAAACAGCCTTACCCAGCTCGCGAGCGCAGTTTTTGATACTGCTAACTTGGCGGCACCAGTCGTACATGAAGAGAACCGCCGTCATCAACGGCGTCTCCTTCCGCGGTCCTAATAAAGGCAACTTTACAACGCACGTGCGAACTGGATCCCATCTTACCATCAAACCACGTTCCCTTTCGAATTGAGCACTCCTCGCAGCATCCATCCGCCCGGCACCTCCACGTGGGACCACGTCCGCTTCGGCCCGGTGTTAGCTTCATCGCATGGCCCTTTGCACATCTCCGTTCGCGGTGGAGCAAACCTTTCTCTTGCAAATAGGCCACCAGCTCCAACTCGCTCATTTTCCCAAGGGTCAGGAAATTCACCATCGCAACGAATATGTGTCAACCATGTCTTGTTCACATTTTATATGAGCTTTCAGCAATACAAACGTCATGTGCGCCCCCTACGGCAAGCTTCGAGAACGAAACAGACACGCAGTGCCCCCTACAGCAAGCACGGGGCACGAACTCAACATGATCCGCGGAATCGCCTCGAAGTAGTCACTCGGGGCGATTTACGACAGCGGGTCACGTCAATGCGGCCCGAAGTAGTCATTCGGTTTGCTTTTTCATACTCCACCCCAGCCGCCTTGCGCTCTTCGTCCGTTAACGTTTCCTTGACGATGTTCTTCAGCAATGAATCGTGCTCGTGGTACTTAGCTACCCAGCTTCCGCATTGGGACAAAACGCCAGCTCAAAAGCTCCAGAAAAGTTTTTCTGGAGAACTTAAACGGTCTTTTTCCTTCAATTAAGTTAACCATTGAAAAAGAAAGGGATCTTTTCTGTCTCGTTCCCCGTCATACTGTAACTTCCTGGTATGACGTCATCGCCACGTTGATTGGACCGTTAATTGTTGGAGACATAGGTGTCGCCACCGTCACATTTTGCAGGCCGACCGCTCGAAGCAATCTTTCCTTCCCTTACCTAAGCCTGAACTATAAAATAAGAATCATGTCAATCTTTCCTTTTAAATTACGAAAGCAACACGACCGTAGGCATCGTTTTCTGCCCTTACCTAAGCCTAAACCATAAAATAAGAGACATGTCTCCCTTTTAACTTACGAAGGCAACAGAACCATAGGCATCGTTTTCTGCCCATACCTAAGCCTAAACCATAATATAAGAGACACGTCTCCCTTTTAACTTACGAAGGAAACGGAACCATAGGCATCATTTTCTGCCCTTACCTAAGATTAAACCATAAAATAAGAGACATCTCTCCCTTTTAACTTACGGAGGCATCTTACAAAGGCTCTTGAAGTTTACGATCGCTAATGCATCTTGGCGCCCTCTTCGTAGCATTTTATATCAGCGTTCGGCAACAGAAACGTCATTAGCGCCCCCAGCGCCCCCTAGCGACATGTTAATCAAGTAGGGGGAACGAAACAGAAAACACCCAAAGAAAGTAACAATAGTCTCCCATTTCTAGACGTACTTGTGATAAAGGAAGAAGGTTCGCTAAATACTACAGTTTATAGAAAACCAACGCATTCTGACAGATATTTAAATTTCTCATCGCATCATCTGATTTCTATAAAAAGAGGTACAGTAAAAGGCATGGTCGACTGTGCCATACGAATTTGCGACCCTCCATGCTTGTATTCAGAATTAAAATATATAAAGCAAACTTTATTAAACAACGGTTACCCTAATTCGTTCATTACAAGCATAGTAAAGCAATGTTTTTCGAGAAAACGGCCAATCCCGGTGACTAACGATATTCCTGAACGACCCATTTTAGTTGTCCCATATTTTAGTGGAGTGGGTGAAAGAATAAAACGTTTAGGTCGTTCTCTAAACTTCACCGTCCATTTCAAATCTTCGAGTGACATTCGGACGATCGTGAGAACGGATAAGACCATGGTTCCATTTGACAGCAGACCATACGAAATCACGTGTGGTTGCCACGCCTCCTATATTGGAGAAACGGGCAACACTTTATCCCACAGGTTTCGTGAACACATGGCGTACGTCACCCGTTACAAGAATGCAGAAGAAAGACTCAACGGGTCACATACCGTACGCCGTGGCCGACCACAATCCCGCGCTCCGAAAAAGATCATGGAGGAGGCCATCAACGCTTCCGCGGTCGCGGAGCACGCCATCCACTGGTCACTTGACCCGCGACCGAACATAATCTGCCACGAAAACAGGTTCCAGCTACGGCGGATTAAGGAAGCATTGTTCATAAGGCACAATAGTACGATCAATCGCGACCAAGGCGTGGAGATCAGCGAGGTGTGGAATGCAGCTATTAATAACTCCAGATGCTGCACCATACCAATCCGATTCCCACCTTGACCCCGTTTTGTGCGTATAAGATCCCCGAGCGGAATAAATCAATCCCCCTTTCAACACCTTGACGACGGAACCAGGGCGTTCCGAAAGCTACGATAGGATAAGCGTTCTGACCTGTGATATTTCTAATAATCGCCCATCCATCCGCTGGTAGGGCATTTGCAGCTATATTACAAGTACTATCCAAAAACGGGAAAGCTGAATACCATCACGTTGAAAATACGCATGTTATGCGAATAATCAAGTGGAAGTACTGTACGCTTCAACATGGCGGTTGACATAGTAGTGGATGGAAGAAAGCACGCTACTACACGGACGTGCAGTTCGAAAATAACTAAGTTCACCGTCACTGTGCACGTCCTTAGCGTTCTGTTAAGGTTGAATCGGTTTCTATTAACCACAGGAAATACGCAGTGAGGAAAGGTACGAAAACACGGTACACAAAAAGATAATGAGGTTCAGCTGTTAGAAAATCAGAATACAAAACTACTTATGCAAAAAGGATATAAACACAAGCACTTAAGACGCGGTGTACTTAAATTCTATGGGCACAAAACGCAATATACGAAAAAAACTGCCTTTAAGCCAGCATAATAGCATACCGAATCATTGAGTACTCGGAGCTGCTGAGGAGGGCGACGAGATAAAATCCATTGGGAGAGATGTTAGCATTCGACGCATGATCAGCAACGCCAACTTCCTCGACCCCTAAAACGCAAAGGTGTCCACGAAACAGGAAACAAAGGAACATCGAGCACATGAGCACGGTAAATTAAATTTAGAGAACATCAGAAATTTTAACGTCCACTGGTTGTCACCACTTGACGTCTTTGACACGCGGCGTTAAATGCGGCGCAGAGCGGAACGTCGTATAGCGAAACCAACTCGGTCAGGAGATAAGCAACACGAAGAAGAGGTCCGTTCCAACAGCATGCTAATGTCATGAAAACATCACCAGACTTTAGAACTTCTGCAACAGACCTTTAACTTCAGGTATACGCATGCACGCAAGCTTTAACAACCGGCAGTAGAGAGATTCCCGCTGTCCAATCGAGCTGATTAAAAGTATTTCCATTCTTCCATTACCTCGCTAACTGTCTGCCTAAATTGTACACTGGCTAGTCACTTCACTGAATTCCTCTCTGAAACATGCCTATATCTTCATTTTTTGCAGCATACAGAAGCGTGCACCTGAAATTTAAGGTTTCCTTTGTGATTTAAGCTTAGGTATAACCGGTAAATAATGGAATAAAGGAATTTTGACTGGAATAAGTTTCATTGTGTCAAAATACGGCAATATACCGTTGAGAAAACATTTTATACCTTTGCGTAGCTTTCGGCACCTGTCATGGTCACGTCCTCAGTGAGCGCTTCTGAAACCAGACGTCTCTTTTGTCTGCATTTACCGTGGTAAATGGACATTCGCCGCCTTACTGTTCTTCGATTCGCGTTTAACTGACAACTGCAATGCTAAATCTCAAAAAGGTACTTGATATTAATCTGAACATTTAAGAAAAGCTACAATGAGCTGTTCATGTAGGAATATTACGGTTGAAGCTCATTGGTTCTGCTTGGTGATACTTGCGAGAAGATAAAAACATAACAGTAGTTGGTTGGTTAGTTTATTTAATGAAAAACATTCCGTCGCCTAAACAACGTTCTTAATCTTCTCGCTGAGGACGGAATC